>JAODAL010018543.1:0-74470 GCA_025379985.1 Phyllomedusa bahiana
GCCCCCCTTTTAAAGCGTCCCAAAGTCTATTTCATATGGGACGCGGGCCTGTCCTGTGTGGGGGCCCGCGGCTGTCACCGGCGGTGTCGGTTTGGAGGCCCACCTGGGGATTCTCCGATTTTCCGGTGGGCCAGTCCGATGCTGGGTGGGCCAGTTCTTGAGCCTGTCGGTGTCTTCCAAAGTGCACGGCAGCGCAGATGTGTGGAGCTGTAACTACAGTCAGGGACAGTATATGTCCTTTACGGCCCACTGAATGCGCTTCCTGTCCAGCCACAACAGCAACTTGGACTGGAGATTACGTTTTCTCCTCCACGTTATCAAACTGCTGATACTGCGCCAATGTCCGCTTCGTCCTCCTCCACCACCTCAACCTCCACTGCAGTGACAAGTGCTCCTCCAGCATACCACATGTGCAGGGCATAGCAGTGTCACGCAGTTCTAAGCCTGGTTTGCCTGGGCAAAAGAAGTCACACAGGGGAGGAACTGCACCGCGTCATGAAAGACTAAATCGATTTGTGGCTTTCTCCGCAACAACTGATAGCCCTGATAGCGGGGCGGCTGTGAATATTGTGTTTTTAGAGTTTGCAAAGGCGTTTGACACTGTCCCGCATAAGCGTTTGTTAGGTAAATTAGAATCTATTGGATTACACATAACAGTGTGTAATTGGATTAAAAACTGGCTATCGGATCATACTCGGTGAATGGTGGTAAATGACTCCTACTCTGAGTGGTCCCTGGTTGTGAGTGGTGTGCCCCAAGGCACAGTATTGGGTCCTCTTTTAATTAATATATTTATTAACGAGATAGTGGAAGGGATCAATAGCACGGTTTTGATTTTTGCAGAGGACACCAAGCTATGCAGGGAAGTGCAATCTATGGAAGATGCTCATAAATTGCAAGCAGACCTGGACACACTGAGTGCTTGGGCATTCACTTGGCAAATGAGGTTCAATGTGGATAAATGTAAGGTTCTGAATCTGGGTAGAAATAATCTACAGCCATCATATGTCCTAAGGGGAGAAAATCTTGGAGAATCGCTTGTTGAGAAAGATCTGGGCGTTCCTGTAGATCATAGACTACAGAACAGCATGCAGTGTCAATCAGCTGCCTCTAAGCTAAGTAAGATATTGGCGTGTATTAAAAGAGGCATGGACTCGCAGGATAAGGATGTAATTCTACCACTGTACAAAGCATTGGTGTGATCTCACTTAGAATATGCTGTTCAGTTCTGGGACCCAGTTTATAGAAGAGATGTAATGGAGCTAGAGACATTACAAAGACGAGCAACCAAACTTTTAAGGGAAATGGAGCATCTTAGTTATGAGGAGAGGTTAGTAGAATTGAACTTATTTAGTCTTGAGAAAATATGGCTTCGGGGGGACACGAATAATTTATATAAATATATAAATGGTACCTACAAAAAGTATGGGGAAAAATTATTTCAAGTTAAGCCCCCTCAAAAGACAAGGGGGCATTCCCTTCGTCTAGAGAAAAAAGGATTCAATCTCCAGAGGAGAAGGGCGTTCTTCACTGTAAGAACTGTGAATCTGTGGAATAGCCTGCCTGAGGAGCTGGTCACAGCAGGAACTGTAGACAGTTTCATGAAAGGCTTAGATAACTACCTGATACTAAAGAATATGAATGCGTATGTAGCTATGTAAAATTCTGGAACCTGGCTGGTGGCAGCTCTAGGGTCAGAGATGGGGTCTCCACTGGAGCAGATTGGTTCTGGCTTTGTAGGTTTCAGGGTATTAACCAGTGGTGAGGCTGGGCTTGAAGTCTCCTCACGCTGCTGCTGTCACCTCCAGACTATGTCACCATGTCACTCTCTGGCATGATGCTGCTGCTGCCGCTACCTCCTCATTATGTCACTTAGCTGCCACCACTTCAAAATTATGTCATTGTGCCACTCTTCGGCCTGATGCTGCTGCTGCTGTTGTTGCCGCCACCTCCACACTGTGTAATTGTGCCACTCTGTGGCCTACTCATGCTGCCGCCACCTCCACGGTCTGTCATTGTGCCACTCTGTGGTCTACTCATGTTGCTGCCACCTCCACGCTGTGTCATTGTGACACTCTGTGGCCTACTCATGATGCTGCCACCTCCTAAATTTGTCATTGTGCCACTCTCTGGCCTACTCGTCTTGCTGCCACCTCTACAATATGTCATTTGCCACTCTGTGGTCTACTCATGTTGCTGCCCCCTACACAATCTGTCATTGTGCCACTCTGCGGCCTATTCATGTTACTGCCAACTGACCACTCTCTCACTCGACCACCCTGTGGTTTCCTAATGCTGTTACCACCCTCTACCAATCAATGATGTTGCCACTATGTTTGGTTTTCCCCTTCTTTTAATCTGTCAGAAGGAATTAAATGGACAAACACAACCGATTGTGTCTTCGGAGAAGCCGTAAGGCCAGTATGACATAGTCCTTTGCTTGCATCAAGTTTGTCTGATGATTAGGTAGCCAAACACAGGAGTGGATACAAAACACAGAAGACATTTAAATATTCCATTTACTTGTCTTCTCTGTTTTGGATCAACTCCTGTTTCTTTTTGGCTTTAGCAATACTGATGGATTATTGACCGATTGAAAGTGGACACTGACCGATCAAAGGAAGGGCAAAATGATTAGTGACGTCAACACAAAATTACTGCCGAAACCCTCTCCACTCTTTTGGGGGGGTGAGGGGCTCTACATGCATCAACGTTTAATAGAACAGGTTCTGTCATAATCTTTGGAATCATCTGTCACAAATGTACTGTTTGGCCAAGAGAACAATATTTCAAAATAATAACCTGCCAGAAATGGAGATGTGTGTATATGACAAAAACACAAGCTCTATTTCAAAGGTTTTTTAGACAAATAGGTTATTTTTCAAAATTACTGCCGACAAACTCTCCACTCTTTTTTTTGGGCTCTACATGTATTAACGTTTAACAGAACAGGTTCTGTCATAATCTGTCAAATTATCTGATGACGGTGTAAAAGGAGTGCGCCTTTGATGCTATAGTGGGATCTTGGCAATTCTAATAGCGGCACCTGTCATCTGCGTATACTAAATCACAGCATTGTTTCAGTACCAATCACGCTCCCTATGAATATTTCTGCATGGCACAATGTTCTACAACACCATACTAGCCTGTATGGATAGCCTTCTGTAGCCAGGAAATAGCTGTTTTTTTAACATGATTCGTCGTGAATAAATTCAGAACAAAACAAATTTTTGGGGAAATTCGGCAAAATGGGCCGAATCGAATTTGAGAAATTCGGTCATCTCTACTCTTTAGTATTTTCTTTCCCAAAAGCAAATATGGTATATTCAAAATGTTCCAAATGAAGACAAGGCAGCCTGAGAGTTGTCTAACAGTGCCTTTTACAGCTCTTCTCATTCAATTAAACACTTGGCCAAGCTCATCTTTCATGTTTATGTATATGGGCAAGATACAGAAGCTTTCTGCATACAGGTTTCTTATATCTAGGGAGAGACTTCAGTTTATTCTCTTTTGCCCACAAATTATCTACACTCTGGAAACCATTTTGTACAGAAAAAGTCCAAGTGACTGTCTCTTCCTCTGATGACTAATAAAGTTACGACTCCGCTAAGATCATCTTTTCATTCACACATAGTAACTTGATCACGTCTCACCTGCCCATTGCACAGCAGAATTTTTATAAGCTTGTTCCTGGACTGGTTTATGGTTATTCTTGTACAGTTTATTTATTGAAAATTGAGAAGCATAAAGCTGAAAACAGAAAACCCAACAATTCTGCTATACAAAGGTATAATGACCTATGAATAACGCACAAAATTCTTAACTACCTGCTTGACTAGTCTGAGCTGCTTCCACAAAAGATTATAGGACTGAACATAAGCATTCAATACAGTAAGGGTACAATGTGTTTCAACTATGGAGAATTTTTCTACATTGTTCTGTAAAGAAATCCTGTGCGACCTGCAAATATAAATATATACACTGCTTAAAAATATAAAAGGAACACTTAAACAACACACTGCTGTTGTGCAAATGGAACAGGCAACAGGTAGAAATGCTAGGCAATTAGCAAGACAACACCTATTAAATAGTGGTTCTGCAGGTGGTGACCACAAACCATTTCTATGTTCTCATCCTTTTTTGCTGTAGTTTTGGTCACTTTTGCATTTTGTCATTGCTCTCACCCCTAGAGGTAGCATGAGACGGTGTCTACAACCCACAGAAGTTGCTCAGGTGTTGCAGTTCATTCAGGATGGCACATCAATGTGAGCTGTTACAAGAAGGTTAGCTGTATCTGTCAGCACGGTGCCCACAACATGGAGAAGATACCAGGAGACAGGCCAGTACACCAGGAGATGTGGAGGGGGGTTGTAGGAGGGCCACAACCCAGCAGCAGGACCCCTGACTCCTCCTTTATGCAAGGAGGAGCAGTGCCAGAGCCCTGCAAAATGACCCCCAGCAGGCTATAATATCCATGTGTCTGCTCAGACTGTCAGAAACCGACTTCATGACAGTGGTATGAGAGCCCGACGTGCTTATAGCCCAACAACGTGCAGCGTGATTGGCATTTGGTAGAGAACAACAAGATTGGTACCCTGTGCTCCTCACAGATGAGAACAGGTTTTATATGGTCTGGAGTCTGGAGACGTGGAGAACGTTCTGCTGCCTGCAACATCCTCCAGCATATTCAGTTTGGTAGTGTGTCAGTAAAGGTGTGGGAAGGCGTTTCTTTGGAGGGCCGCACAGCCCTCCATGTGCTAGCCAGAGGTACCCTGACTGCAATTAGGTAATGGTATGAGATCCTCCGTCCCATTTTGAGACCATATGCAGGTGCAGTGGGCCCTGGGTTCATTCTGATGCATGACAATGCTGGGCCTTTTGTGGCTAAAGTGTGTCAGCAATTCCTCCATGATGAAGGCATTGATGCTATAGACTGGCCTGCCCGTTCCCCAGACCTGAATCCAATCAAGCATATCTGCGACATCAGGTTTCGTTCCATCCACCAATCCGATGTTGCACCACAGATTGTCCAGGAGTTGACTGATGCTTTAATCTTAGTCTGGGATTAGATCCCTCAGGAGAGCATCTGGCGCCTCATCAGGGGCATGTCCAGGCATTGTAGTCATACAGGCATGTATAGGCAATACACACTACTGAGCCTCATTTCCTTGTCTTGAGGCATTTCTACTGAAGTTTTATCAGCCTGAAATTTAATTTTCCACCTTGATTCTGAGCATCATTCCAAATCCAGACCTCCACGGAATATACATTTTTATTTTAATTGATTATTTTTATGTTTTATTGTTCTCAACACATTCCACTATATAATGAATAAAGAATTGCAAATGGAATATTTCATTCATTGAAATCTAGAATGTGGTATTTTAGTGTTCCCTTTATTTTTCTGAGCAGTGTATAGATACATTGTGGAGGTTAGCATAAGTTCGGCAACATGGGCTTCAACAGAATGACACTGTTCATGACAAAGTCCACAATCCAGGTGCTGCCTGGGTTTATTGAGCAAATGCAAACAAAACAAAACAAGCCTTTACTTCAGGCTACACACTACAATACGCCCGGCGTGTTAGAAGGCAGCGCTGGCCAGGGCATACTTTTAAAATGCCCTGTGCCAGCTCTCATCGACTTTCACTTTCCCCGGTGTGTAAGCGCAGGGCAAAAAAATGACACTTCTTTAATCCGGTGTGCAAAACAGCAGGTAATCATAGCTCTCAATGAGAGCTATAATTTACCATATTTGGGGTACTTTGAGCTCCTTGTACTGCGGTGGCACACACTATATATATATATATTTTATATATATATATATATTTTATATATAATTATATATATATATACAAACACCACACACCAAAATGGCACCCTGGAAAATAATCATTAACCCCTAATGCTGAGGCCTATTTCTTTTTTTTTTACGTTCGATTTTCCCTCCTTGCCTTCCAAGAGCCAGAACTTTATTTTTCCACCTACATAACATATGAGGGCTTTTAATTTTTCCAAAAAATTCTAAGGGGGGCAAAAATGGGGAAAAAAAAAAAGTAATTGCGCATGCTTGCGGAAGTTTTTTTTTTACATCGTTCAGTCTTCGGTAAAAATGATGTGATATCTATATGGTACAGGTTGATACGCTTCTGTCAATACCAAACATGTACGGTTTACAAAATTTTTTGGTACTGTCAAAAAATTTCCAAACATTTTCTATTTTTGACATTTGAGCTGTGGCGCCATTTTCTGCGACCAATGACTTTTTTGTACTAACACCTATGGATGTGAGTGCGGGGGCATTTTCTGCAGGCTGGGTTGTACTTTTTAGTGTTAGCAGTTTGGAATGCATACTTATTTTCCCCGCATGTATGTATGTATGTATGTGTGTATGTAAGTTGTTAAAAATATATTATATATATAATATATATATATATATTTATAATATATTTATATATATATAATATATAACACATGTGTACACACAGTAATTACAATAACGGTTTCTGCACCAAATTTTCAGTTATTTTTTATATTGTATCAAATACTTATTTCGTGCAATAATTATTTAAAAATCATACAATGTGTATTTCTCTTTAGATTCCGTCTCTCACAGTAGAAGTGTACCTATGATTAAAATCACAGACCTCTCTATTCTTTGTAGGTGGGAAGACTTGCAAAATAGCCAGTGTATCAAATACTTATTTTCCATACTGCATATACACAATACCCCCTGTGTACTTGCCTACTATCAAAGTTTGCTGACAAGTGTTTGCTTCAGATAGAGATCTGTCTAGATTTGTATAGTAGAGACCATAAATGACCAGTGAAATGTTATGTCTGATGTTACATTTTTTTACTATGTACAGTTCTACATTGATACTATAGGTACAGTCCACTTTAGTACTCATTAGACTTTAAATGGCAGTAAATTCTGATATTTTTTTTATATAACAAATACCTTGCTTTCCAATACTACAGATTAAGGTTAACTTGGAAATTCGTTATCAGCCTGCACAAGGTGCAGTTGGTGCATGGGTTGAAGATGACTTTATGCGAGTGGAAGACAGGTAAGGTTTCCTTTAATACTGATTTAATCCACTATAGGCATACTGGTTATTACAGGGACCTCAGCTGTAGATCTTATCTAAGCGCCTTATATCAAATTTAATCTCCAATATCCTCCATTTGTAGCAGAGAGGTTTTCACAAATTGGTGGCCACTCTCCATTTGTCTATTGGGGGTACGGAAACATTTTTTTAAAAAGCCAGAGTACACGCTTTCTTTACTTGTGTGCATAAAAAAGTGCAGCATGCTATACTAAAAAGGTGCATCGGTGGGTCATGGATTGACAGTCCCCCGTTTAGACTTTATGATGAGTACATTCTTCTGTTTCCATATCTCCTGCTCACTATGAAGACTGACTGTGTCAATGAATGACCACTGTACAGTATACATATGGAAGATGGGATCAGGGGCCACAGAGTGAGCCAATGAGTACTTAAAGGGGTTTTGCCAAGATGTGAGTTCCTTATCTAACAGGCTGATACTCCCCTCTTGAGGCCTGAAAAAAGGGGCGTTGTGTTCTGTGTTTAAAAAAACAAGTACCTCCTCTGTGATGTCATCACGCCACTCCCATGCACATTCCTGATACTCAGTTCTGCTGAAGTTGAGCAAACATTGTTTTGCTAATCCACAGAGGAAACTGTATTGTGCACAAGCTGTATGTGTTTTATTCCCCTCTATTTGCTCAGGAGAGAAGATAAGCATAGCAGGCAGCCTTCTTTCATTTCTTCACGAACGAACGCTGCAGGAGGAGAGGGAGGGGGCTGAGCAGAGAGCTAGGGAGCATCTGCATGTTTACTCCGATAATTACATTACAACCAGTGGATTCTCTATACAAAAGATACAAGATCTTTCTCCCCAGTCCCTTCAAAGCTCGTTCATGTTCCCTGCCATCAGATAAGAAGTGCAAACAACGCAAGCGCGGCCAGATCAGCTCCTGATCATGTCTAATGTAAACTATCAGGAAACTAAGGGAGTCTTAGTCAGGCTGTAGATCTCACAGGCTTCACTGTTTTGATGACATATATTTAGAAAAGTGATTAAATATCCATTTTGGAGGATCCCACGTCAACATTAGATCGTGGCAAAACCCCTTTAAGTGAGGTATACTGTCCTCAGCTTCATCAGTGCAATATACACGTGCCAGAAGCTGTTGGGGAGTCCTGTACACCTCTTCACCTCTTCCTGTACATGAACTTAAGAACATATAGACAGCAAGAACTGATATAAACAGCCCTGAGATGCTGAACCCCAGCTGTATAAGGACATAAAAAATAAATGTTTGGCTCATCTGTATATGGCTTCAACGAATAATGTCAAAATGTCCTCGTATACTGTATGCTTAGAACACATCAACAGCTTCCGGTTCATAAGTCTTCACATATACACTACTTGCAAAAGTTAGGGATATTTGGCTTTTGATTGAAATTTCGAGATGAACATAAAATTTCTTTAATTTTTTTTTTTAATAAATAAATTAGACCTTCTCAACTTTGCACATGTGTAACTGTTCAATGTTTCAGTACTTTTTGCACAAATTGCTGATCACCAACAAGCAGCTTAATGGCAAGAGATCAAACATCTGTTGTGAATTTTAATTTCCCAATTCACTTACTGGATCAATTTGAATTGAGATTTAAACAGTCCTCGCCATAGTGAGACTCAAGCAGGATGCTCTCAGAAGGAAGTGGCCACTGAGCTTAGTGTCACTGTATGTCATCAGCAGGTCTTTTGGCTCCATCACACACTGATGACCGCTTCCCTGTGGAAGCAGATGATCAATGCCACACAATTCCAAGCACGTTTAACTCCTTAATGGCCGCCCGCTGACTTTAGACGTCGGCTGGTGCAGGTCGTTCATCTGCAGCGACGTCGGAGTTTGCACCGCCCGAGCACCGCAGCTGTGCTGAGATTATGGCTGTACTACACAGCCCTGAACCCAGCGCAGCTCCTGCAAGCACCGGGCAGCGGGGGAACCTCCACTCGCCGATGCTTTAACCCTTTGATTGCGGCGGATCGTCACCGCAGCGCAATCAAAGGGTTTCCCTGCTCTGTCAGGTGATCGGAACGCCCAGTGGTCCAACAGAGCTGGGGAACGGCTGCACAGTCAGCCCTTGGGACCTAGAGTAACCCCAGAGCTGTCTGTGTATCAAGCCAGTGACCAGGACAGACTGTATGCTGTCCTGATCACTGCCGGTGTCAGACTGACACAGATTATAATGTATTAGCATATATGAATATGCTAATAAATTACTAAGTGTAAAAAAAAAAAATGTAAAACAGTTCTCCCTTCAGGGGATTTAAAAAAAAAAAAAAAGTAAAACAAAGACAGAAAAAGTGTAAAAAAAAATAAAAAAAATTATATAAAAAAAAAAATATTTAATAAAAAAATAATTGTGCATATATTACACACAAAAAAAACCTACACATATTAGGTATCCACACGACTGTAATAACCTGTAGAATTAATCTAACAAGTTTTTAAGTGAAATGTGAATGGTGTAAAATTGAAAAAAAAAATAATAATAATAATAAATTTGCAATTATTTATAAGTGAACTTAAACTATTCCTCTACAAAGTACAACTTGTCTAATAAAAGAGCCTCAACAACGCGTATGAAAAAAAAAAAAATTTAAAATGTTAAAACCAAAGAGGCAAAAACAAAAAAAAAATTCGGGTCTTAAACTATTTCAGGTGTTGGTTAAGGGGGTTAAGGGGTTAGATAAACCCAAGTGTCACATCAGCCCATTTTAAGGTTTTTCATTATTTGTTTTGGGCTAGGAACCTTAAAGGGAAACCCCTTCCTACTGTGTAACCTCTTACGTTACGATTTTTGGTGGAAATTTTATAGGTGAACGACTTTAACAGAACACATGAAGAGCACTGGCCCCCTCGGGGCTAGTCCCCCTGCCCCACAAATGATAATATCTGTCCCTGGGGGTGTTTCAGGTACACATGCAGCCCATCGATGTAATAGTTACAAATGGTCTGTTTAGGTTTGCAGTAGTGGATCCACGGGACCACGGGATGGTGTTCCCACCCCAGGGAGGGGGATCTAAGGGGTCCTTTTTTCACCAGGCCTGCCGCAAAGCGGGAGACTTGCGGGACGGGGTTCCCGGGTCGTCCCCTGTGGATTTCTTGCGGTGGCAGCCGCGGTATAGCTGGTACAGAATCGTCGGGCGGGCTGTAGTCGGGGCGAAAAAGCGGGTGGGGTTTGGTAAGGGTGGGGAAAAGGGAAGACAGGTAATGGCAAAAGAATTTTTTAATTGGGGAAAGGTAAAAAATAACCGGAAGAGTGTTAAATAGGGGGTGAGCAATAAGATTAAGTGGTGGTTTTAAAATTAAAAGCCCCCGGGATAAAGGGGGGCCCCGCCCCTTGGACAGGACTGCAGCAGGAGCGTGGGCCCTGTAAGGAAAAGGGGACAGGATGGAATGCGCGCCCCCGACCCAACTCGGGTCGGAGCGGGGCACGATCGCCTGCGATCCGGGCTCCCCCTGATACTGACGTTATACTTAGTTCTTTTCACCCCCTTAAAAAGTCCTTGAGTTGTGTGGCATTCATCGTTGGTTCCCCAGGGATTTCTTACAATGAATGTTCTAGTGTGTGGGAGCCAAAGGAGTCCACTTTTTGCCCTTTCTGTGACCTTCCCGTCTCTTTGATCTTGTTGCAACTTGCGGATAAGCTGTAAGCCAGGGCCCAAACCCTCTGGGGCATCGGGTTGAAATTTGCAATGTTAGGTATTTTTGATCAATTTTAAAGGGGATGTTTTGGGTTTATACAAGGGGAGGGATTTAAGACACTTAACACGTGGGCTCCCCTAGCCCCCAAAAAGATAACCCACCAATACATAGTCTCCCCGGGCCTGAATGCCAGGGGAAATTGGAGGAAAAAAAGGGAAGGGGAAATAGTTTAAAAAAACTGTATACTGATAAGAAAAATATATGAGTTGCAGCAATATAAGTTTTAACAAAGTTGTGAATAAAAAGTTTTTTATGCACCAAAAAGGAATAACTGTTATATATACCGTGAGCAAGCTAGATTTAATTATTATATTGGCAGGTGGGGACCTGCAGCTACGGTAGAGGCCTGAATAGCTCCTACAAGAAGGTGCAATGTTGAATGGAAGATTTCACCTGTTCTGGTACTTTGGGGGCTTTGCAAATGTGACATGGCACCCACCAAAATCTGCGTTCCAAACATGACAAATAGCGCTCCCTGCCTTGTATGCCCTGCCATGCCCCCAAACAGCAGTTTACACCCACATATAGGGTATTGCCAAACTTGTGTAGAAATTGTGTAACAAAGTTTGGGGTGCTTTTTTTCCAGGATAAATTGTAAAAATTAAACATTTTAAGCTACAGTTGCAAATTGTTGGAATTTTTTTTTTTTTTTTTACTTTTTCCCAGCCAAATGCAAAAAAAAAAAATAATCTGTGAAACACCTGTGGGGTCGATATTTTCTTGACAATGAAATGTTGCTACGAAACTTCTAAGTCCCCTACTATTGTTAAAAAAATAAAGACATTTAAAAATGAGGCCAATATACATCTGACATATGGTAGATGCTAGTTATAAACAATTATGTGAGGTAAAGCTATTTGTCTTACATGGAGACATTTTTTAGAAATTTTTCAAAATTTTCAAAACTTTTTGATATTTTTCACAAATAAAAAAGGATTATATGAACAACAGTGTCACAAGAAAAAACAGTCTCTAAATCACACGGATAGGTAAAAGTATTAAAAAGTTATTCCAACTTAAGTTGAAATGTTAGATTTTTAAAAAATGGCGCTTTGTCTTTTGGTCCTAACCTGGCTGCGTCCTGAAAAGTTTAAATTGATCCTCTAAATTTATTTGGTGATTCAGAGATCAATCACCTGTTGTGAATTTTGCCATTAAGCTCCTTTTTTTAGAGATCAGCTAGTTGTGCAAAGAGTACTGAAACACTGAACAGATGGACTTGTGCATTCTTAAGTTAAGGGATGGTCTCATTTAGTTCATTTAACAAAAATTTCAAGAAATTTGTTCATTCTGAAATGTCAACCAAATATCCCTAACTTCAAAGATTTTCAGCTTATTTTGGTAAAAGCAGGAAACTTTATTGATTTATTTGTAACAGGAGATAAAATAGTATGCAATGTAACACTATCAATGCAATAAGCATTAGCCCTAGCATTCCATGGGCATAATATTTTATCTCCTGTTACTTATGGATCAAAAAAATCCTGCTTTTACCAAAATATTCTGGAAATACTTGGAGTATATGTATAAGGACATGATGGTGGTTCAGTGGCGGAAACCTAATTACAGGTTCCTTTTAAGCGCTCAGACAAATTTTCCATGTCATTTAGATGCATTTAATGAGTTGTTAAGAGGATTGTCCAGATCATAAAAAAACTAAGCAATATGCTTAGGAAAATAAAATAAAAAAGCTGTGGATTGGCTGCAGTGATCTCATGTCTCTGTTAACATCAATGTTGAAAGCTGATCACTCCCGAACCGTAATGTCAGTTACAGGCATGTAACCACTGCAGCCAATCAGTGGGTGTAGCAGTGGCATGAAATCCGAAAGCGAATAAGGTTAAACAGAAGACGACAGAGAGCCAGCGCCTCAGTGAAGGTGCGGAGCAATGTGAGGATAGGCTTTATTTTACTGGTCTGTCCTAGCATATTATCTAACTTTTCTATGACCTACACTATTTTTTTAAACAAAACATACAGTTTCTATTGTTGACAGATATATTGATGCACATTTCTACCATAAATTCTATAGCATGACATAAACCGATATCAACCAAATTATAGAATAATTTCTACAGAAGGCTCACTGTCTAATCATTTGACACAATGATTCATTTTAGTTTTTTATTGAATAAAAATTCTGTACTAATAATAGTTTTTAGTGGTTATTAAACACCATAAAGGCAGATACACTATTAGTGGCCAACAATGTTTAATACTTAAAGTAGGGTTGTACAACATATGGCTCGCCAAAGCACTTCTGGTGGCCCACCAAAAGGGATATGAATGTTGTAAACACAACCCCAAAATGGACAGTACCACTCAGTTTGAGGATGTCTGATCAACAAGATATGTGGGACTGAAGGAGATAGCAAAGCGCTGTATTCGGTCATCTCCATGAGTGCCATATAGACTGCATAGAGTGGCAGGGTGCAAGCCTGACCACTGCTCTATTAAATCTTCTCTGGAATGAGGTGCTCAACACCCCTGTTTTAGTGATTGTCATGGGTTTCCGGTGTTGGGAAACTCAATAAACATACACTTATCTATGCTTTTCATGGGATAATCTCTTTAAGAATATTTGGGGTAAATAACTGTAAAATCACAGAAAAAATGGGACTAAAAAACACAGTAAAAGGCCATACTCACAGCTTAATGGCTGGACTGAAAACTAAACAACTAAGACAACAGTGGCCCCAATGCTACTTGGGAAAGAAACATACTGGTGTGAATAGTTATCAAGTCAATGTGCATTTTTTTTTCATTTAATTGCTCCCCTAGTGGAGGGCTGTGTAAGCTACTGCTCAGCAATTAGCTGCTCTTTATATTTCCCAAGTAGCATTGGAGCCAGTGTTGCCTCCTACTGGGTAAATAACTGTAGGATACTGGTAGCTTGTTTCTGCAAATTTAAAGCATATGGTGATGCTCTATGACTATTTCATAATAACTAACATTTATATTTTTACAGCTCAGCATTGATTATTCCAAATGTTGGATTCAAAGATCAGGAGGGGTAAGTTTAGTGATCCCTTAATTAATAAATTATGGTTGAACAGTATGGCCAATCCATATAATGCTTCGTTTTGTTACCACAATAACAGCTGGTCACTGAAGAAACTGAACTTGGACATACTATAATTAGCTGATTCACCTTTGATTCTATCTATAGACTTTACAAGTTCTGAATCAAACACGTCACATTTGGTGGGGATCAGGCATAGAGTTTTTCTAATAACCATGACCACTTTCCAGCACTTTATTCTTAACGGTACATAGATAAACCATACACACAAGGCACCTCTGTGGTTAGTTAGAACTCACAGACCTTGCTTTCACTCTTGTAACCTAGGAAGCTTATAGGTCGTATATAATTTTTATTTATATAATATTTCTGCATGAGGATGGTTTAAGGGTTGTATTTTATGGCATGTTAATTTTTACTTTTTAGTAGCTAGGTAATGCATGAATGGAATCTCCAATATAATTATGTGCATATCAGCTGTTAAGCTTCTTCTATCAGGATTACCACTCACAACATAAAAACCTATACATTTAGTAATGTAATTAGTGATGACAAACATTTTTTTAATTACAGAGATATTGGCATTTTTCTATTTTATTGTGGAGACCTTTTTTGCAAAAGTGACAACAGGACATAACGCTATATTAGTTGTCAACTTAGAATTGTCCACTTGAGAACGGATTGTAAAACTGTCATTTCAATAGCATGATCAAATCAGTAATGCAGTTACATTCTATTATTCTGATGGCAATAATGGCAATAAAACTATTACTAGACTTTATTTATAGGGACAGAGAGGATCCATGGCTGTCTGTACACTAATCCTGCTCTTAAGACACACTAAGAGTTGCCTTAACAACAGTGTGTTTTTATTTAATTTTTGCCTCTGCATTTCGAAAGCCAGAACTTTTTTTTTATTGATACATATGAATCTATTTAAAAGGAATCCGTCGGCAATTTTTTTTTTTTTACTTATTAAATCAAGACCCTGATCCATATTCTTTTCCTCGTTTTTATTTCCTGATTGTAGATTTCTTAATTCTGCTGTCTATATAGGATGCTGGGGAAGACATTCTTGCTTGCACTGCTTTAACAGCAGTCAGAGAGATGCTTTACAGCAGCTTCATGCACATAGGATTCTTAAGACAGATTCTGTCCCATAGACTTGCATAAGAGAGCTTTCACTGTGAAGGGAAGTGAGAGGGGGAGCTGTGACCTCTCCTCTTGTGACTGGTGGATTCTGTGTTATCTGTACACATTGGTGTCTCCTTTCAGTTTGACCCTGCTTTTACTGATAATGAGCACACTGCTGAAAAGCTCTCTAAACAGAACAGGAAGTGTCAGACAATTATTAGGCCTAGTGGCCAAAGTGAAAACTGCAGGACTTAAGAATTATTAAAAAAAAAATACTGGAAGTGATATGGAAAATTAAAAAAATAAAAACAACCAAAAATTCCTAAAAAATGTGTTTAACATAAAAATGTGAGTTAAGAAATAAGTCATTTTTTGATGACACATTCCCTTTAAACTCTCAAACAGTTCTGAAAAAAATAAAATTCCTCCTACATAAAACAAGACCTCCTACAGCTGTGTCAATGAAAAAGAAAAAAAGTTATGACTTTTTAAATCCTGGGGCAGAAATAAAAAAAAAAATACGGGTGTTCATTAAAGCTCTTACAAACCTTGTCATTAATTGGTTAACAACTTTTTGGGTAGAACCTTTCTTGATGGTCACAGTTCTCCTCCTCCTCCCTGCACAGTGACCTACACACAGGACACAGAGCATGCCCACAATACACTCCAATATAGGTCAATAAACACCTCCTGTTCACAGGTTGCTACAGTCTATGTACAGTATCTCACAAAGGTGAGTATACGCTTCACATTTTTTGAGGTATTGCCTTATATCTTTTCATATGACAACACTGAAGATGTGACACTTTGATACAATGTAAAGTAGTCAGTGTACAGCTTGTATAACAGTGTAAATTGGGTGTGCCCTCAAAATAACTCAACACATAGCCATCAATATCTAAACCGCTGACAACAAAAGTGAGTACACCCCTAAGTGAAAATGGACAAAATGTGCTTAAAATATCAATATCTTGTGTGGCCACCATTATTTTCCAGCACTTCCTTAACTCTCTTGGACATGGAATTCATTAGAGCTTCACAGGTTGAAGCCATTGGAATCCTCTTCCTCTCCTCCATGACATCATGGAGCTGGTGGATGTTAGGAGACCTGGCGCTGCTCCACCTTCCATATGAGGATGCCCAGTTCCCGAAGGGAGGGGATTATGCTCTGCTTCAGTATGTCACAGGGCAGGTTGGCATTCATGGTTCCCTCAATGAATTGTGGCTCCCCATAGCCAGAATCACTCATGCAGCACCGAACCATGATGCTCCCACCACCATGAAAAACTGTTTGCTGGCTTTCTTGTGCATCATCTTTAGAAAAGGCTTCCTTCTGGGACAACAGCCATGCAGACCAATTTGATGCAGTGTGCGTTGTATGGTCTGAGCACTGACGGGCTGCCCCTCTTTTAAAATCTGCGTCAATGCTGCCAGCATTCGTATGTCTATTTTGAAAAGACAATCTCTGGATATGACAATGAGCAAATGCACTCAAACTTTTTTGTCAACTATAGTGATGCTTGTTCTGGACTTTCTTGTTAAACCGCTATATGCTCTTGGCCACTGTGCTGCAGGTCAGATTCAGGGTGTTGTCAATCTTCTTGTAGCCTAGGCAATTTATATGTAGAGCAGGGGTATCAAACTCAAACAGTCAGTTTGCTAAAAGTAACACATTTGGACAAAGTCGCAGGCCGACCTGAATATTTACTTTAAAAAAAAGTCACAATTGAGAAAATATTTCCTTTCCAACAGATATAAAGATCAACCTTTTCATTTGGTAACAAACTTAAAGTTGTAATCCAGAGAAAAATAAACTGATGACCTATCCTAGACAGGTCATCAATTTGGGATTGGTCGGGTGCTGAGTGTTAGTGCCACTTGGGGTAGGACAAAAAGGAATGATGCCGAAGGTGTCATTCTCCTTGCTGGGCTGGCTCGGGGTATGCACCGCAGGCCCTGTCACGGGAAATGAAAAACCCCAAAAGTGCGCTTACGCTGTGCCCCTCCTGTGCAGTTTTAGTTTTGGGTACAGCTGATCTGTGCAGTTGCTGAGTTTCAGTACCCAACTAATACTATTGATGGAATACCTGCCTTTCATTTTAGCGCTTGGTTATGCATGACAGTGTAATACCTCATAAATAACAGTCACCGAATAATATAATATACATGGAACAAATATACCAGTATGATAAATATATAATAGGTCTCCCAGTATGGTAGATAGATATTTAATAGGTCCCCCAGTATGGTAGATATATAATAGGTTCCCCAGTATGATAGCTCTATAGTGGAAATTTAAAAGAAAAAGAAAATAAAGTACTCACCTCTTTCCTGTCCCCCTGTTGAAGCTCTCGCTGCTCCCAGTCTTCCCGCACATGGGGCATGATGTATATGTTCCACCACCTGTCTGGATTCCAGAGGCCCAAAGCCTGCGGACCCATAGAGCCTCCGCAAGGCGGGGAATATGTTTGCTCCGCGCAGTGTTAATGCCATAGGGGTACACAAACTTGAAGAAACCATCGGCGCTCCGAGCCCACTGCACACTGCAGTGCTTGCACGGGCCGGCGGTTATCCAAGATTGAAATTGTCTGGCAGACCAAAACTTACTGAATGGCAGGCCGATTTTCCCCCGGGCCAAATTAACACCCTGATGTAGAACAACAGTTCCTTTTTTCAGATCTTCAGACAGTTATTTGCCATGAGGTGCCCGTAAACAGATGAGAAGTAGAGAGTATAAAACAAAAAATAAACACCCGAGACCCTTTTAACAAGTCACATGACACCGGGAGGGAAATGGGCAAATTGGACACAATTTTTCCATTTTCACTCTTTATTTCGGGACGGGGTGTTGATTCCCTTTTAAATTGTTCAAATGCTCTTTGGATCCCTTTTCGGACCCAAATGGCCCCAAAAATGCATTAAAAATATGCAGGGGGATTTTTTTGTTTAAGAAACTATCGGTGTTCGGGGGATTGCCAAAAAAATGCAGCAGACACCCTATTTAATACTACAGGGTGCATGGTTGCTGCAGCTAACCATGAACCCAGTTTTTTTTCTTGCAGGATGGGGTGCTGAGAGTACATTAATCAGCCGAAAAATTAACTTTTTTGATCTTACCAAATGCCCGCAATGGAAGAAAGAGTGAAAAATTTAAAGGGGTCTGAATACTTTCTTTACCCAATGTATATGTCTGTGTGTGTGTATGTATACATACTTTATCAGTGTTGGACTGGGGGCCTGGGGCCCACAGAGTAGTTGAGAATGCATGTATTATACCACATAAAGAAAACGGGGAATTAATGTGGCGTAGCAATACCCAATGATCACTTTTCCTGTCTCACCATTTGCACTTAACATATATAGAAATTACACATTTAAAAAGGCACCATCCATATTCCCCTTCAACCCTCACCAGCCCACATACAATATCCACCTAAAAACTTTCCCTTGGCCTTGATAATAAAATGTGATGCAAGTTAATGTCTACATGAAACTGCTATAAGATTAGACATTATATTTATCCCCAGACCAAATATTGAAGAAGAGACTCGTAAGAAGGATATTGATGCCAGACGCATCGGAAAGAAACTGGTGAAAGGCTCAGAAGATGATGACGATGAAGATTCCTATGATGAGGCAGACATAGAAATTTCTGGGATCAACTTTACTCCTGTTTTAAGGTATTATTTTATGTAGAATGCCAGATCTATATAAGCTTTTAAAGAATATTTTACTTACAATGAAACGTAATATAAAATAAATTCCTCCGACTGAGAATCTGTTACTCTTCACTGGAAAACTAAAAAACCTGGCATGGTTTTAACCCCCGGGTGCGAAAAGGGAAAAATTTTGGGCTTAGGCAAGTTCCTGGACTAAATTTTTAACTTTCAATCATAATCAAATTTTCATTTCCCGCTGTCTTTTACAGTCGATTTTCAGTATTTTCCAGTGAGAAGGGTTCTACCGCGAATCCCAAAAAAGAAACTTTTCCCGGGATTAAATTGTAAAAGTGCAAAGTTTTTCCCCTTTTACCTATTATCCCAAAGGGGATCCCTTGCTATTTTTACTATTTCTCGGAGCTTTGCCATTAACCCCTTAAAGACGTAGCCAATTTTGGCCTTTCCCGGGCGAGCCAATTTTTTAAATCCCCAAAGTGTATAACTTTTTTTTGTGAGGATAACTTTTTGAAAACCCTTTTTCCTATCCATGTGATCGTGAAATTGTTTTTTTTTTTGAAAACAAATTTTGCTTTAAATTAAAATAAAAAAAATTTTGGTCCATGCAAAAACCCTTTTTTTTTTGTGAAAAAAATTTTGAATTTTCCTGAAAATTTTTGAAAAAATTGCCATTTTTTAAAGGGGCCTATTTGTTATTTTCCCAAAAATAATTTTTTCTGGCATCTAAAACCCTATTTTTACTTTATGTTGGCATCATTTTTTTTTTTTTTTTTATGAAAATTAAGGGGCCTTTGGAAAAATTTTGTAAATAAAATTTTTAACATTTATTTTTTTTAAAAAGGGCCCCCTCCCGTATGACGTGGCTTTGAGGGCCCTGGATGTTAGATAAACCCTTTATAAATGAATGATCTAAGAAAATAAACCCCTTTTAAAAAATTTAAAAAAACCTCATCTAGGGAAGTTTATTTTTCCCATTTTGGGTTTTTACAAAAATTAAAGCCCAAAGGGAGATGAAATTTAAAAAATGGGTTTTTTTTTTGATTTTCATCCATTTATTACAGGGAAAATTTGGGAGATGTGACCAGGGAAAAAAAAACCTTAATAGCGATTTCCCCCCAGTTCTGCCCGTTTTTAGAGACAACCCAAAAATTGGGGGACCCCAGTGTGGGCATTTGGCCAATTTTTAAGCCTCAGAATCGGAGGAGCCCTAAATGGGGAACTTTGGGGCTTATTTTCATTACAATTTTTCCCTTTGGTGCCATTAAAAATTTTTCAGAACCCCCCAAGGGGCTAAAACTTAAAAAAAACACCCCTATGACCCCCTAAATTTGGAAAAATACACCCCTTTAAAAAATATATCCCGGGGGGGCCGTAGATATCGCCCCCCAAGGGGGTTTCACAAAATTTTTTTTGCGTTCGGCTGTGAAAAAGAAAAAAATTTTTTTTTTTTCCAAAAAAAATCCCAAATTTTTTCTGAAAGTTTTTAAATTTTTAAAAAGGGAAACCTGGAAAAAAAAATATCCCCAAACAAATTTTTTTTTATGCAAAATTTTTTTCCAAATTGGCAATACCTAAAAATTTTGGGTTTTTAAAAATTTCCCGTTTGGGCGCATGGCAGGGGGGTTTAAAAAAAAGGGGGCGCTATTTGGCTTCCCGGAAAAGCATATTTTGGGGAGGGTGCCCGGTTTACATTTACAAAAGCCCAGAACAGGGGAAATCTTCCAAATTCAGCCCAAATTTTTGGGTTTTAAAACCCCAGGGGGCCTTTATTTTAGAGGTGTTTGTCCCTTTTGGGCCCCAAAAGGTGGTTTTCCCTTGTTTTTTAGCAAATTGGGGGCCCTAAAATTTTTTTTGGGCTTCAATTTTACAGTGTTTACCTGTGTGATATAAAAAAAAACATAATAAAATTTACTTTGGATTGGTAAAAGTTTTAAAAATATAAATTTTATATAATTTTAAATTTTTTTTTACCCTTTTTCACAATGGAAATGCGTTTGTGGAAAAAATTTTCATTTTTTAAAGCCATAATTTTTTTAAATTTTTTTCCGTTATTTGGGGCTGATTTAAGGGCTTTTCTATTGGTATCATTATGGGGGTTTATATGATGCTTTGATTGCCCTTTTTATTAAGGGTTTTTTTTTTTGCTTTTTTAACCAAATACAAAAAATCCTTTGGGGTTTTTCAAAAAATTTGGCAATAAATAGGCCAGAGGTTTTAAGTCACCCTTTTGGGTATTAAGGGTTTGGGAAGCCCCCATTGTTTTAGGTTGACTCCCAAATTTAAAGGGGCCCCTATACAGGGGCCAAATTAAATTTGGTTTGGGTATATTGGCCCCCCCGGGTAGGGACTTTGATAAAAACCCGTAGGAAATGGGATTTTATAGTCCCCCATTAGGTAAAAAAAAAGGGCCTTCCTCCCTAAGGGAGGTTAGATCTTTGTCAGCAGGCAAAGAAGTATTTGAGTCCCCCAAAGGGAAAACAACCCCAGTAGGTATAAAATGCCACCTCAGTTATGGGGTTTTTTAGGGTTTCCCCCAAGAGGGGCGGGTTTTTTTCCCCCATTAATAGCTAAAATAAAGCCCCCTCAATAGATAGGGTTTTTGGGTTCCATCAATAGGTTTTGATTTATGGGTTTACTAAAAAGGGAGATTTATAGGGGGCCCCCCCATTGGTAAAATATAAAGGGGTCCCCCGTAAGGGAGGCATATTTAAACCCCCCATTAGGGGAGGTATATAAATTCCCCCCCGGGAGATATATAGAGTTTTCCCCCAGTAGGAAGGGGGTTTTAAAGGGCCCCTTTCCCGTGTTAAGGGATGGTTTTTTTGCCCTCTTAGTAGCTAAGTTTACTGAATGGACCCCTCCAGTTGACAAGTTTAAATAAAAAACCCCCCAAATTAAAGGTTTATCTATGGGTACCCAAAAGATAGGTTGCCATATAGGATTCAGCCAATAGGCAGGTACATAAGCCCCCCCCCCCCAATAGGTAGGTATTTAGGGCCTCAAATAATTTGGGTTGTTTGGGCCCCTCATTTGGTAGGTTTTACAGGGCCCCCCACCCGCCCCGAGATAGGTTTTAAAAGGGTTTCCCCCCGGGGGGTTTACCCGGGGCCCCCATGTGTGGTATATATTTTTTTAAAAATAAAAAAAAATTTAAAAACCCTAATTTCCGTAATTCTAACACCAAATTTTTTGGGGAAGGTTTTTAAAGAATTTCCCGAGAAACTAAACGGGGGATAAAATTATACTGTTAACCAAGTAACATCTTTTTATAGATTGCAGTTACAATCCAAAAAAGCTCAGAAAAAAATTGTTGGGTTAATTTGATCCAGTTTGGGTTCATGGGAAAGGTTGGGGGGTGAGAAAGGCACCCGTAAACAAAAAAATCAACTAACTGTCCCTATTATTAAAGAGGTAAAATTGGGGAAAGGGAAAAACAAAATTTCCCCCAAAACTTTTTTTTTTATATAGCCCCAAAAAATTTTCTGCTTTCTGTTTCACAATAACCTCCACTGATTAGCATATGTATGAATGGGAACATCCTTAAATTTCTATAGGTCTGTATAAATTCCATTATAATGAAAGGGAAAGGGAATATGTCCCAAACCTGGGGGTTTAAAAAGTATTTAAAAAAAAAGTTTTGGTGTCGTTTTTATTATGTTTTCATTTTTCACTTTTTATTTTTTTTAAGAATAAATTTTAATTTAAAACTGGGGTTTAAAACTGAAAGGGGGGTTACACCCTTTTGTATAATCACACGGGGTCCAATTCACAATAGGGGGATAAATCACGGGGTCCCTCTCCCCCCTTTCCTGGGGACAAAAGACTTCTTCCCAAAGGGCAAGAGCATTCTAAAAGATTTCAGCCCTTTTATTCGCAGGATCCTATGCATATGGAGGTGTTGTAAAGCATCTTTCTAAATGTTGTTAAAAGCAACTCAGACAAGATGGCTGCCACCATAATCATACACAGGACACAGAATTTAAAAAATCTACAGTCGGGAAATAAAATCAGCCAATCAGTAAATACTATGTGTCATGGTCTAGTGTTAATTAGCAGAAATAATATATATATGGGTGAAATATTCCCTTTCAGCTCTGTAACATTGGTCCTGGTCTAGTTTGGTTCCTAGGATTAAATGTGAAAACCTCTTTTACATTGTGTTCATTTTCTTTCATATTTGTGTCCAACATCCTAAGTTTTGCAGCAACACTGTAAAGTGCAACCCCATTGTATTATTAATGTACGAATACAGCTATTCCTAATATCATATGATTATTACTTTTAGTAGGGGTAGGAGGGAACTGATTGTAATGCTCGCTAGATTTCCTTGCAGCCCAGCAAGAGATGCAGAGGAGTTTGAATTGAATTGGATTGCTTGGATCGCTTGATTCCAATAATAGTATATTAACAAGCAATCTCTTAACATTCACTTTGATTTCAGGAGCAGAAAATTAAAAGGTAGACTGAGCATTTGCAGCCATATCTATGAATTTAATTAGATCTGGAGAATAAGCAAGTATTAGTATTAGTATTCAGGTCACCTGAAAACAGATCTTTAAATGAATTATTAGTAAAAGATTGCTAGAGTCTAATGGCCTGTGTATGAAATGGGAATTGACTGTGTCTGCTAAAGTCTCCCATAATTTAAGAATGTTTTGTGAGCGGTCTAATGGGGTAAGCTAAAAACTAGGAAGGAATAAACCTTTATACTGGAAAATATTGAAGGGCTAGTCCCACCAAAGAACATCCGCTTCAAAGGCTGGCTTATCGCAACCATGAGCCAACCATGCATGAAAATAAGGAGGGTGTTGCTCTGACTGACCTGCCTATTCTATGGGAGTTCCGAGCGCACTTAGCTATATTCCAAACTCCCATAGAAGTAAATAGGGCAGACAGCTGCAAGCACTGCCCTCCTCATTCTGTAACATGGTTGGTGCGCAGCTATCTATAGGCTGACTTGTGAAGCGGATATTGCTTCATGGTTAAACCTGCTTAATCTCAGCGAAGAAGGTTACAAAATCTACCATTAAAGAGGTTTCCTTAAAAGGGCCAGCACGCTCTTTTGGCTGTTTCCATATCTTTCAAAGATTTTATTTCAGAATGAATGTGCAAGTGTGGAAATTTTTTTCTGTCAGGACCAATAAGTCAGGCATCCCCATTTGCAGGATTCATGGCGGTTTGTGCACTAGAATTCCCATCAAGCACAATTTTATAGCATTTTCAGTGGATATTTTTATCTTTACTCAAAGGGGTTGTCTAATAGAAAATAATTCTGTTCCAAATAATACCAAAATTAGGCACTTTTAGAAAATTTTCTGAAGGGTTCCTATATCAGCTGTTTGATAACAGGAGGCTCAGTAGATCTCTGTCCCGACGTGTAGGAAATATCTTTGTTTTGAACCCAGGAGATCATATGGCTTTTTTTCAGGACAGTCTTTGAAACCTTACCCATTTGATCCAAGGCTTTAAAGACTTTTAACATGAGGTAATGGAGAGCACCAAGATTTCAGTTTAAAGGGAGAAAAAGCACAGCAACAGGTTATGGGGTTTGTAGTGTTGTAGGGCAAAGGAAAACAGCTTCTAAACACAAAATGCTGCTGTCTGACTGTAGAGAATGGAGGCTACATATAGCAGAGGCAATTCACAAATTAACATAGAAAACATCACAGGAAGATGAAAAAAAGACTCGGGGATAGTCTCTTTAGCAAAAGCAAAAAGTCTCCAGCTCCATAAAATATATCAAATTTATTGAAAAAAACATTAAAATTATCTTTAAAAGGAAAACATTATACAATCAAGACTGACGCGTTTTGAGCATATATCGCTTTTAATCATAGACTCGGGCAAGCAATTTGGGAGGGTTTTTTTTTTGTTCAGCCGACAACCCCTTTTAACAGGATAATGCAAATAAAAGAGAGAGTGGCCAGGCATACTTTCCAATCTGATATTGGGCATGGAGAGACAAATGCACGCAGGGTGGTCAGGTTGCTGAGGCAATGGTCCAAAGGCCTTGGAGTATTGCCTATGAATGCCATTAATAAGATCAATACCTGTGCTCACTAATCATTGAATTGTTTACCTTGGTAATTCAACTGCCTGATATGCAGTTGTGTGTCTTCTTGCTTAGGGGGAAGAGTATGTCTGGCCAACTCCTATAACCTATAGTAAAACTACACTTGAGTTAGAAAATGGTCTGATTTTCAAATACCAACAGACTAGAATAGGGTTTGACTATTTTTCTTCACAGAATAGCCCCGCAGTCTTTGCTGGCACTTGTAGTTCCATGTTCTACAGCAGCTCCCTATGTAGGCAGTAGCTGTGGAACTACAAGTTCCAACATGCCTCAATAGAACATAAACACGTGTACTTATCAGCACCAACACAATTAGTACAAATGTGGTGTGGCATGCTGGCACCTGTAATTCCTGCATTATCCAAAACTAAAAAAAAAAAAAAAAATTGGCTTGGGTTACATTTAATAAATGTACCTGTTCCAACTTACATACAGATTCAATTTAAGAACAAAGCTACAGTCCCTATCCCATCCCTACAGTAACCCAGGGACTGCCTGTAAGGGAAAATGTTTTGGGAGCAAACTCACTAACATTTTCTTTTCTTATACAAATTAAAAAGCTATTTATTGATAAATGGTTCTATATGTTTTTCTTTCACCAGTATTTTACATTTGATTTCCTTGAGCCACGTGAGCTTGTGTTCGATAAACTGATAGAGATCTATGTAAGTATGTTATAATAGAGAATATTTATCTAGTACGGGCAATAGATTAATTGGATTGCGAGCAGATTGGTTGCTAAGAGCAACAGAGTTTAACACTTAGGGCCACATGTATGAATCCCGCCGGGTCGGGGCGCACCTTTCCGCCAGTTTTCCGGCGGAATCTGCGCCTGTTTTATGTCGGGGCCAGGGCGCGCTCATACATACAATGTAAAGTCCGCCGCACCTCGCCTGTGTTTTAGGCGCAGTGCGGGTCCGAGGCGCAGTGCGGCGCTACGCCTAGGATTCGGCGCCGGAGGTAGTGCGGTCATACATGCGGGGAAAAGTCCGCCGCGCCTGGCCAGTGTGTTAGGCGCAGTGCGGGGACCGAGGCGCAGTGCGGCGCTGCGCCTTTGATTCGCCGCTGGAGGTAGCACACTCATACATGCGGGGAAAAGTTCCCTGCGCCTCGCCAGTGTGTGTGGGGCACAGTGCGGGGACATAGGGGCAGTGCGGGACTTAGGCACCGTGCGGGGCTGCGCCGAAAAACAGTTCCGATGCGAGACAGGCTGGAACAGCGAGAAATCATTCCACATGTCGGTGCGGAGTATGAATCAAAAATCGCCTTTATAAAGGCGTTCAACATTCTCAGGAAAAGAGCTGAAACCTAAAAAATAAAAAATACATAAAACAAATTCACTTTCCAATATCCTAATTCAAGAATTAGGATATTGGAAATTGCCGGGAAATACAGTAATTCAAAATCAGAAAGCTATTCTGATTGGTCGGCATAAACTGGCCAATCAGAATCGGAGCGACAGTGAACCATTAAAACCTATGGGGAAGTTTAGACCAATCAGAATCCACGGCGGGATAGTTCAAAATACAGTAAATATGCTTAAAAGAGCTGATTGGTTAAGCTACCGGGGACTTGGCTAGCTCAGCCAATCAGAATAGGATCGATAGAGACCCATTCTAGCCTATGGAGAATTAGTGACCAATCAGAATAGGAGCGACAAAGACCCATTCTAGTCTATGGAGAAGTTTAGACCAATCAGAATCCACGGCGGGATAATTCAAAATACAGTAAAAAGACAGAAAAGAGCTGATTGGCTGAGCTAGCGGGTGCTTGGCTATCCCAGCCAATCAGAGCGCGAGCTACTTCTCCCATTATAGTCTATGGAGAGATGGGTGCACTGAAATCTCGGCACTCAGCGCCGTGCGGCATGAAGTATTAATCAAAAAAATTAATTTTTATTAAATGTCAAACATTATCAGATAAAGAGCCGAACCCTTCTTTACAAATAAAGCAGTTAAAAACCCAAACAACGCGTTTGTCGCCGAGACCGGCGCTACATAGGAAATTGCAATAGAGAGAATTGCCGGAATACAGTAATTCAAATTGTTTAAGCTATTCTCATTTGGTCGGCAGAAGCCAGCCAATCAGAATAGGAGCGACAAAGACCCATTAAAATCCTATGGAAAATTTTTGGACCAATCAGAATAGGAGCGACAGTGGCCCATTCTAACCTATGAAGGAGTATTAACCAATCAGAATAGGAGCGACAAAGTCCCATTATATCCTATGGAAAAGTTTGGACCAATCAAAATCAAAGGCGGGACAGTTCAAAATACAGTAAAAAGACAGAAAAGAGCTGATTGGCTGAGCTAGCGGTGGCTTGGATATCCCAGCCAATCAGAGCGCGAGCTACTTCTCCCATTATAGTCTATGGAGAGATGGGCGCTCTGAAATCTCGGCGCTCAGCGCCGTGCGGCATAAAGTATTAATCAAAAAATGATTTTTATTAAATGTAAAACATTGTCAGATAAAGAGCAGAACCTTTCTTTACAAATAAAGCAGTTAAAAACCCGAACAACGCGTTTGTCGCCGAGACCGGCGCTACATAGGGAATTGCAATAGAGAGAATCGCCGGGAAATACAGTAATTCAAATTGTTTAAGCTATTCTCATTGGTCGGCATAAACCAGCCAATCAGAATAGGAGCGACAATGTCCCATTATAACCTATGGAGGAGAATTGACCAATCGGAATAGGAGCGACAATGTCCCATTATATCCTATGGAGAAAAATTGACCAATCATATTCAAAGGCGGGACAGTTCAAAATACAGTAAAAATGCAGAAACGAGCTGATTGGTTGAAGCGGCGGGGCTCGTCCAGCTTAGCCAATCAGAGCGCGAGCTACTTTCTCATAGAGTTCGATGGGGAAAAGAAATTCTGAGCGCGCTCTGTGATTGGCTAAGTTAAAAGAGGCGCCGTTATTTGGACCAATGGAGAGCGAGCGACGCTCCTATGGATTTCTAATGCAATCTGAAATAAAACTGTACATGGCCGAAATCAAATTATAACACTACAGAAGTTGTCCCGATGTGTATATAAAACGACTGATAATATGGGGTAACGAAAAAAAAAAATTAAATCAATAAAATCATGTTTATTTCTTTATTTTCGTTGCACCCATACTATTACTCCTTGGCTAACGAAAATAAAGAAATAAACATGATTTTATTGATGTGGGCGCGCTCGTATACTCCGAGGCATGTACGATGGCGAGTCGGCAAAGCGAGGCGCAGTGCAGCGCTCGGCAGCTCCAACAGGCAGACCAGGTTTTTTTTGGTCTAAATCCTCCGACAGAGGCAAAGTGAAGCAGGATCGGAACATGCGAGGAAGCAGATCGAAGATCGCGACAGAAATCTCGGCGCTCCGCTCCTGCAGCAGGAGTATGATTCCGAAAAAAATCGCCTTTATAAAGGCGGAAAACAGTGTCAGAAAAGAGCTGAACGTAAAAAATAAACATAATTAAAAAGAAAATAACTTTCCAAAACTGTAGAACGGCACAATATCAAGAATTATGATATTGTAAATTGCCGGGAAATACAGTTAATTCAAATTCTGAAACCTATCTCATTGGTCGGCATAAACTGGCCAATCAGAATAGGAGCGACAGTGAACCATTAAAACCTATGGGAAGGATTGACCAATCAGAATCCACGGCGGGATAGTTCAAAATACAGTAAAAAGACAGAAAAGAGCTGATTGGCTGAGCTAGCGGGGGCTTGGCTAGCTCGGCCAATCAGAATAGGAGCGACAAAGACCCATTCTAGTCTATGAAGAAGTTTAGACCAATCAGAATCCACGGAACGCCTACCCCGCGCCCACACCGCGCCCACTGCCCACCCCTTCATGCGGGGTGCAGCTGAAAGTGGCGAACACTGCGCCTAACACTGAATCCCCGCGTCCGACAGCGGAATTCAGGCTGGGAGGCGCAGTATACGCCAAAAAACGGGCAAAAAGCCCGATCATACATGTAGCCCTTAGTTTTAATAAATGAGGCCCACTGTGTTTACACATTACAAGTATTATATCTGACAATGGTACTCTGACACATGCATTTGATGAATTCAGGGATGTTCTTAGAGTAACAGCTGTATACATAAAGGGTTAGCATATTTTTAATTAAGAGGTTTATTTTGTATGGATTGGATAACTAAAAAAGTAAAAGAAAAAACACAAAGCCTTTAAATTGACACAGTCTGCAAAAACCACGTTCATGAAGCCTAAATCTTCTTACATGTGCCTCTATGTTTCAGACACAATTTTCCAATTTCTGCCCATATTTCAGTACAACCAGGATGCAGAGTAATAAATATGTGTTTCGGCAAGCGATGTGAGCATGTGGGTTTACTATTTAACAATCTGTTTTCTCTGAAGGTTGTTCATGCCAAGAAAATTGCATTTCTGGGCACACGACTCGGGACATTTAAAATTGATGTAGGCACCGTCTATAACCAAGCAGGTACAAAACTGTCAAAACTTTATGTAGTTATTATTTGATAAAATATATGATAAAACATTACAATTTGTGGGGGGATGAAAGTCTGTAAAGTTTAGCAATTTTAGCTCAGTTTATGAAAATTTTACATTTAAAATGGGAAATGTAATTTACGCAGGTTAAGAAATAATATTACAATACCTACATATCAGAATAATGTATTGTAAAACAATAATACTGTTGCAGGTTTCCCCTCTGTAAAAGAACTGTATTAGCAAACCAGTGGGAAATTTACTTAAACACCCAGCATTTTTATCTAAAGAGGTAAAACCTATTACCATAATTAGGAGAACAATTTGAACATAAAATTGTTGGTACCCTTCTTTCAAAGAAAGAAAAACCTACAAATGGAATTGAAATAACTTGAAACTGCCAAAAGTAATAATAAATTTAAATGTACTGCAAATCAACTAATGAAAATCAGACAATTCATTGAAATTGATGTTCAACCCTAAAAAATGATGGTACCCGAAATTTTTTTTTTTCAAATAATTTGACCATATGAGCATGTTAAACTATGATGTGTCCTATAATTATTATAACAGGCATCTTCAAACTTGTAATCAGTCACTCTGCTTCTTTAAAGGGTGAAAAGTAGTCCCTGTGCTGTTCAGTATCATGGTGTGTACCACACTGAACACAAACCAAAGGAAGCTAAGGAAAGAGTTGTCTCAGTTGATTAGAAATAAAATTATAGACAAACATATTAAAGGTTATAGTATAATCTTCAAACAGCGTGATGTTCATGTTACAACATATTAAATCCCCTGGATGTAGCTGCAAGAGGAAAATTGAAGAATCTGATAATATGAATGGTAACCAGAACAAAATTCAAAGACATTAGAGGTGAACGCCAAAGTCAAGGAACATCAGTGTCAGACTGCACCAGACTGACCAAGGAGGAAACCATTCTTAAAAGCAAATCCTAAAACAAGCACACCTGGAATTTGCCAAAATACATATTGACAAGCGGCAAAACTTCTGGAAGAAAGCACTTTGGACAGATGAGACAGATGGAGCTTTTTGGCAAATCATCTCGGCTCTATGTTCACAAGTGCAAAAATGAAGCATACAAAGAAAATAATGTACCTATTGTGAGACATGGGTAAGGTTCGCTTTTGTTTTAGGGTATGTTCACATGCCATTTTTTTAAATGTAAATTTACGCTTCCAAATCAGCCTCAAAAAAGCCTCTAGTTAGGAAGTATATTTTGGGGCATATTTTGAAGCGTGTTTTGAAAAATCCTATTCCCACTGTTTACTACAGGGATTTTACAGGTGATAAATGCCTCAAGAATTGACATCACTTATTATAACATCTGTAACTGCATCCAAAAAATGGCTCGCAATACGCTTCGTGTGAGCAACAAGGCGTATTTTCCATTATAGTCAATGAAGAAAGATTTGAAGCTTGACTGAGGCTGATTTTGAGATGTTTTTCAGTGCATAAAATGCGCTAAAAAATGGCCCAAAAAACGCTGTATGAACATACCTTTATGGTATGAGAGATATGAATTACCGTAATTTCAGGGCGCATTTTGGGTGTATTGTAGCGTAACTACACGCCGAAATACGCCCTGCAACTATGACGTTTGAACATACCTGTAGGGATGCTTTGCTACATCTGACACAGGGTGTTTTGAATCTATATAGGGTAAGGTCTTAAGGATATCAAGACATTCTGGTACAAAAGGTGCTTCCTAGTGTCAGAAGCTTGGTCTCAGTTACAGGTCATGGGTCCTACAACAGGATAATGACATAAAACACAGCTAAAAACATCTAAGAATGGATTATTCTGAATGGCTTCTATGAGCTCTGATCTACATCCTATTGAACATCTGTGGAAGGAGCGGAAACCTGCAGTCAGGAAAAGGCACGTTCACACCTGAGAGTAGTTTGCTAACGAGGAATGGGCCAAAATACCTGTGGACAGGTACAAAAGTCTCATTAAGAATAACAAATTGTTTATTTGCAATGACTACCTCAAAAGGTTGAGCAACAAAATACTAAATTAGGGTACCATCAGTTTTGTCTAGGCCAGTTTCATTAGTTTGTTTTTAATATTTTTCAGTTGAACCACAATTCAAAAGCAGTTTCTGATGTTCATAAGATTATTTTCAGATAGGTTTAACCCCTTGTCGAACGCCTGAAAAGTAGTTAATGACCAGAATTTTTTTTTAGTTTTTGCCTCCTTGCGTTTCAATAGTTGTAACTTTTTTATTTTTTCAAGGATGCAGTTGCATGAGGCCTCATTTTATTCAAGACGAGTTGTACTTTATTGGGGAATAGTTTAAGTTCACTAATAAATAATTGCAGAATTTTTTTTAACATTTTTTTTAGGTTTTTTTTTACAATTTTTTTACATCATCACATTTCACACTTAATAACTTCTTAGATTAATTCTGCAAGTTATTATGGTCGCGTGGATACCTTATATGTGTATATTTTTTTTGTGTGTAACGTATGCACAATTATTTTTTATTAAATATTTATTTTTATTCTATCATGTTTTTATACTTTTCATGTTTTTTACTTTATTTTTTAAATCCCATGATTAGTGAACTGTTACTTTTTTTTTTTACACTTCGTAATGTATTAGCATATTCATATATGCTAATACAATATAATCTGTGTCAGTCTGACACAGGCAGTGATCAGGGCAGCACACAGTCTGGCCTGATCACTGGCTTGTTACACAGACAGCCCTGGGGCTACTTTAGGCCTGATCACCCGACAGAGCAGGGAAACTCTATGATTGTGCTGCAGTGACAAACTGCGGCAATCAAAGGGTTAAAGCATCGGGGAGCGGAGGTTTCCCCTGCTCTCTGGTGCTTGCAGGAGGTGTGCTGGGATCAAGGCTGTGTAGTACAGCCCCGATCTTAGCGCTGCTGCGGTGCCGGACGCCGCAAACTCCGGTGTCTGCAGCGACGCCAAAAGATGTTGCTGCAGACGAACGACCTAACCAGCCGACGTCAAAAGTCGGTGGGCGGTTGTTAAGGAGTTAAAAGACTGCATCAGTAGTGGAAACAAAGCTTAAAATTTTTCTTTACTCCTCCCTTCATCCACATCTTTCCCCGCTGTTAGTTGAAATTGATGGACATATGTCTTTTTTCAACCATATTATCTGTGTAATTTTATTATTACTTTTGTCAGTTTCAAGTGATTTCCGTGACCATTGTGGGTTTTACTTTCTTAAATGGAAGGGGAACAACAATTTTGTCCACGTGTGTATCAGAGCCGCTCTTTTCTGTTCACCATAGGCACTGCCAGACTTCAGTCCCCTTTTAAAAAAACAAAAGTGGTCACCCTTGGCACCAAGTACTGTAACTCTCCATATTCTTTGGCACAGACACTCACTTACTACTTTTGTTGTGAGCCCCTAACATCTGGCACTTTTTTTAAGCATAAATAATGTTAATAAACTTTTAAATTTTCTTCTGAGAAGTCTCCGGATACCAGAAAGTCCTTCTGAGGATCCTTAACGGACTTCCCTTATGGCAGTACAGATAATGACATTTAATCATTATTTTCATTCTCCTAGATCACAGATTTCTTCAGAAATGGGCAGTTATCACTGATCCAAAGGACACAAGGGCAGGCATAAAAGGGTTTGTAAAATGCAACTTGTCTGTACTAACAAAGGGTGATGCCATGACGGCGCCTCCATCTGCTAGCAGCCCGAATGAGGATATAGAAAAGTAAGTATAATTTAGGGAGACTTTCTTTACTGTTAAATAACATGTTGTATCCTCAAGTCTTTATACGGATTAACAATTTACAGAATGTTATGAAGCAGAGTACTAGATATGGCCATATAAACATACATTTTTATAGTGTGAAAAGTGTGGCGTGCATATGTATACAGCTCTGATTCCCATAAATAGAATCTAAGATGATCAATTGCCTTTACAAGTCACTAAATTAGTAAATGGAGTATGTAATTTATTCTCAGTAAGGGTATGTTCATATGGCGTAATTTTATGCCTGTTTGGGTGCGTATGTTGCGCCATAATATGCACCAAAATATGATTCAAACAATGTTCTATGCAGCTCTCATTGAATCCAATGTACAATACATGCTGCCATTAACACGACATGTATTTTACAAGCGTAATTGTGGCACGATATTACTGGCATAAATTTAAGTGCCTTGTCAATATTGCGTTTACACTACTTAAATGCCATAGAAACAATGGTGAAGCATATTTTTGGCGCATAAGCACCGCACACTACGTTCCACAGTTTGAAAAAAATACACTTCAGCTATGAAGCTCATTTGGAAGCTTAAATTTACATTTCCAAATTACGCCATGTGAACACACCCTATAACTACAGCTGTTTTGTGAATGCTTCAGAAGTTTGTTACAGAATATTAGTGAACAAACAGCATCATACAAACCAAGGACCACAACAGACAGGTCTAGGATAAAGTTGTGGCAAAGTGTATTGCAAAGTTAGGTTTTGCAAAAAAAAGCCCAAATGCTGAACATCTCACGGAGCACTGTTCAATCCATAATTTGTAAATGCTTCAGCAGGCACTGGAAAGCTGGGTTGAGTTGATGGGAAAATGGATGCAGCTAAATACAGGGCAATCCTGGAGGAAAACCTGTTGGAGGCTACAAAAAACTTGAGACTGGAATGGTTTATGTCAAAGCATATCCATGAGTTAAGATGGCCAAGTCGAAGTCCAACACTAAATCCCATTGACAATCTGTGGCAGGACTGGAAGATTGCTGTTCACAAAAGTTCACCAACCAATCTGACTGAGCTAGAGGTATTCTACAAAGAAGAATGGGCAAAAATTCCAGAATCTGGGTGTGCAAAACCGGTAGAGACATCCCCATACACAGTTGCAGCTGTCATTGCAGCTAATGGTGGTTCTACAAAGTACTGACGCAGGGAGGCTGAATACATCGGCGCATCACACTTTTCAGTTTTTCAATTTGCAAAAATTTGGAAAAACACATATTTTCTTTACACTTCACAAATTCTTGCTACTTTGCATTGCTCTATCACCTAATCTATAAATACATTTAAAGTTTGTGGCTGTAATGTTTAAAAATGAGGAACAGTTCGAGGGGTATGAATACTTTTGCAACCCACTGTATACGATTTGTCAAAACTTTTTTTTTTCCTTCTAGGAATTTGCTTCTTCCCAAAAGGATTCCAGCTGAGAGGCCATGGTCAAGAATAAGTGTTAAAATTTACAAGGCAGAAGGACTGCCCAGTATGAATGATGGCATTATGGGAAGTTTCTCTAAAATGATGGGCGAGAAGAAAGTGTTCATTGATCCCTATGTTCAAGTTACTTTTGCTGGACAGCAGGTATAGATTACATTATATTTACTATGGCTTGTATATGCCAATGCACTTAAAGGGGTTTCTAGTTTTCGAAAAACATGGCTGCTTTATTCCAGAAACTGTGATATATCTGTTTATAAGTTGTGGATAGGACTGCAACTAAACTGTATTGAAGTGAAAAAGTTTGGGCTGCAATACCTTACTCAAGCTGTGGACAGGTGAGGGGCTATTTTTTAGAAAAAAGCACTCTTTGTTTTCTAGAAGTAGATAATAGGTATCAGTTTTACACAAATATCTTCAAAAACACTTTCTGGGACTGTTTGCTGACAATGGAAGATATTTCATGTCAGCATGTACAATAATACCTAGAGTTCTAATGTTTTATTTAAGTTTTACACTAAGGGCATGTCCCCACGGCACGGGTTTTCGGACGGTTTTTCAGCCGGTTTGCGGTTTTTCAGACCGCCCGAAAAACCGTCTGAAAATGAGCACAATTGTGCTCTATGGAAAACCTGTGCAGCAGTCACCACTGCACGGGTCTTCCACCCGGCGGTTTTGCCGCCGGCGGTCCGGCGGCAAAGCATTGAACAAGCACCATCTTCCGTCCGAAAACGGATGGAATGTGTTTTTCTCAATGGGAGGGATCTTCTCCGCTCATCGCGGAGAAAAGCCGCCCCCCCCGCGGCCGTGCGGACGGGCGCAAAACAGGACTGTCCTGTGCCGTGTGAACGCGCCCTAAGGGAGGTTTAATATACCGTTAATTTGACTTATTTGCATCTTCCACTTTTAAATATATTATATAAACTTTAAAGGATCAGGCACCTTGATTTTATAATTCATTTTTTTATAACCTGTCATTGCCATTTAGGGGGAGACGTCTGTAGAAAGTGACACCAATGAACCAGAATGGAATGAGCAAATCAGTTTCATTGAGCTTTTCCCACCTCTTATCCGTAAAATGAAGATTCAGGTCCTAGATGATGCTCATATTGGAGATGTTGCATTGGCCACTCATTTTGTTGACCTGCGGCTTATATCAGACCCTAGTAAAAATGGTAAGCCTGAAAAAATTGGTGACATTTTACTCAAGATATATATACACACACACTTACATGCCCAGTCAGATCTGATTAGTAATTACCAAAATTAAACCCTTCCTGACGGAGCCGTTTTTTTTTTGTCCCGCTCATTTTCCCCCTTTGCCTTTCCAGAACCATAACTTTTTTATTTTTCCACCTACATAGACGTATAAGGGCTTTTATGTACTTTCCAATTATGTTATTTATATTACTATAGAATATACTGGAAAACTGCAAAAAAAGTAGAGCAAAATGTGAAAAAAACGTACTTGCGCCATGTTTGCGGGAGTTTCGTTTTTACAGCATTCAATCTTCAGTAGAAGTGATGTGTTATCTGTATTCTACAGGTTGATACACATCCACCAATACCAAAGATGAAGCGTTTCCTTTATATTTTGATACTGAAAAAAAAATTCCAAACATCTACTATTTTTTAAATTTGCACCGCGGTGTATTATTCTGCGACCAATAACTTTTTTGTACAAACACCTACAAACTTGAGTGAGGAGCATTGTTTGTGGGCTGAAGTGTTCTTTTATTGCTAGCAGTCTGGAATGCATGTGACTTTTTTGATTAAATTTATTCCAATTTTTAGGGGACGTGAAACGACCCAAAAAAACGCAATTTTGGTGTCTGGAGGTTTTTTTTTCTTCTACGCTGTTTGGCGTAAGGGATAAATGATGTTATACCAATATGTGTAACTTTTTTATTATTTTATTGTTTTTATTTGAAAAATGGCAAAAGGGGGGTGATTTGAACTTTTAATAATTTTTTTTTGTTTAACTTTGAGTCTCCCTAGGGTGCTTCACCACTAGGGGGCACAATCATTTTTACAGCCTAATGCATTGTATAGGCAATGCATTAGGATATACCAATATGGCGGTCTCCCCACTTCCTGCCTGGAGCTGGAAGTGGAGAAATCGAAAACATTGCCTTCACAGGGTTTCCAGCTGTCATGTTAAGCGATCTGAGCCCTAGGTTTTCACCGCTGATGCCCCGATCACCTTGAGGAAAGGTGCGTGGCACCGTTTCTCATTGATTTAGATGTTGCGGCCATCTTTGCTATGGCGTTTAAGGGGTTAAACAGCACGGGGGGAGGGGGGTAATAGCAGCTAACACCAGGCAGCTATGTAGCGGGATCATGCAGTGATCCTGCAACAAAGCCCCTTACCGGCATCAGGACATACTCATACGTCCAATGTTGGCAAAGGGTTAAGTAAAGAATTATGGTTTATATTTTTAGTTGATCTTGATTCTTCACTCCGGATATTTTTGTAAAATTAAAGTAGATTACTATACTTACCAATAATTACTAAAGTGGTGAATTTCTTAAAGTGATTGACTTTCCTAGCCATCATTTTATACACATGGGGGTACATGTATGAAAACTGTCTAGATCTAAGACTTTCCTTGTTGCCCATAGCAATCAATCAGAGCTCCCCTCTCATTTTTTCAGAGCTCTATATGAGATGAAAGGGGAGTTCTGATTGGTTGCTATGGGCAACAAAGAAAGTTTTCGACCTAGACAGTTTTCATACATGAGGCTCATAGTATTACTAAACAAAGTAGCCGTTATAACTTCAATTTACCCACAAAGGCTGTATGGATTAAATATTAATACAATACTATGTAAGTGATAAAATATTTCTATAGTGAAAATTTTTGGCAAGACAGACTTTGTAAAGTGATTTTAATTGAATTACATGAGTGTTTAATAGGTGGAGTGGAGGTACCATGCCTCTACCCTGTGTCAGTCACTGCACTGGTTGCCCATTAGGTACAGAATACAACATAAACTCATCACTCTCAGCCATAAAGCTCTCCACAGTGCTGCATCTCCTACATCTCCTCCCTCATCTCTGTCTTCCACCCTACTCGGTCTCTAAGATATCAGATTACATTCCTCAATCATCCTCCCATGCCTGTCTCAAAGATTTCACACGTGCTGCACCAGTTCTCTGGAACATGCTATCACGGGTGATCAGCCACACTCACAACCCTCATAGTTTTAAGAGGGCCTTGAGAACACATCTTTTCAGTCTGGCCTACCAAGATCCCTAATTGCTAACCCCCACCTGCTATCACACACATCTGTCACACCCAACACTAGGGCACTTGCAGGCACTTATCAGTATATAGATGTACTGTCAAGGTGGCAGGTTCACCCAACTTTTATGTAATCCACCTCATATTTATGTAACATGGCTGGACCAGGGGCGTAACTACCGGGGTAGCAGGGGTAGCAGTTGCTACGGGGCCCCTGCGCTTAGGGGGGCTCCGGGGCAGCTGCTACCGCGTCCGCAATCCCGGTAATGCCGCTCCTGGGCCCGCCGGCAGTGAACTTAACGGCCCGAGTGTTCAGAGGCAGCGCTGGCTGGAGCTAGCAGTACGGAGCGCCGATCGCTCCGCTCTGCTACTTCCCCTGCCGGCGCTCTGTGGTCACGTGAGCGCGCGCGGTGATGTCACATCACCGCGCCGCGGCTGCAGGGAGAGCAGCCGAGCGGAGCGAGCGGCGCATCGGGGGAGCGTGGACCTAGGTGAGTACGTGATTTCTTATTTTACCTACCCCATTTGCCTGCCTATACCCCCCATATGCCTGCCTATACCCCCCCATATGCCTGTCTGCCTAAGCCCCTATATGCCTGCCTATACAGCCCCCATATGCCTGCCTATACAGCCTCCATATGCCTGCCTACAGCCCCCATATGCCTGCCTATACAGCCCCATATGCATGCCTATACAGCCCCCATATGCATGCCTATACAGCCCCCATATGCATGCCCTATACCCCCACATGCCGGCCCTAGACCCCCGGATGCCTGCCTTAGACCTCCACAAGCCTGCCTGTATATCCCCACAAGCCTGCCTGTCTACTTATATGGGGACCCTTTAGCTACCTAAACCCTACATTTATGGCCCCTATAGCCCACCTAACCCCTGTCTACCTGTTTGGCTCCCTATAGCTACCTAAACCATGCCTGCCTATATGGGCACTCTATTGGCTACCTAAACCTTGCCTATTTGGGGCCCCATATATCCTATCTAAACCCTGCCTGCCTAAATGGACCCCATATAGCCAGGGGGGCAGGTGCTGGAAAAGTCAGGATTCTAAGATATTTGTGTCTAAATCTGCAGGGACAAGTGGTCGGGAGATGTCATCATGAAGGTCTGGACGGATGCAGAACAAAAGAGAAAGTCAATGACTGGTCAGAGAAACGTCACCTGTGAGTCACAAGATGTAACTGCACTGTAATCACTTATATGTCTGCACAGGCTGTGTACACTGCTATCTACCACTATATGGTCACTGTATGGAGGTAATATACAGTCTGCAGAGCCTGTGTACACTGGTGTCTACCACTATATGTCACTGTATGGAGGTAATATACAGTCTGCAGAGCCTGTGTACACTGGTGTCTACCACTATATGGTCACTGTATGGTGGTTATATACAGTCTGCAGAGCCTGTGTACACTGGTGTCTATCACTATATGGTCACTGTATGGAGGTAATATACAGTCTGCAGAGCCTGTGTACACTGGTATATACCACTATATGGTCACTATATTATTATATATTATTATTATTATTAGACAGTATTGGTCTTTGTGTACTGATCAGTAATAGTGTAGGGGTATTCAGTCACTATTCAGGTCAGTCACTATTTGGTGGCAATTTGTGGTCTTGTTCTGGCGGTATAATCAGGTCCTTATGTAATAGCGTTATTGGTAATGCTGGTCTTAGTATAGTGGGATTTGATTGGTAGCAGTATGATGGTGAGATGTATGGTGAGGTATTTGCCCCTTGTATTATCTACATTATCTAACAGCATATCCTGGTACATGGTCGTGGTCAGGGACTTGGGCGAGGGGGGGGGGGCATCCAAAAGTTTGCTTTGGGGTCCTGGCTTCTCGAGTTACGCCCCTGGGCTGGACCATTGTAAACTTAGCACTTCTTAACCTTTCATCTCACCCATACACCATAATAGATTGTAAGCTTTTGCAAGCAGGGCCCTCACACCCTTTGTCTCATCTGTAAGTTCTTTTAGTATGTAATGTCTGTACGCATTCCCTCTAAATTGTAAAGTGTTGCGGAATATGTTGGCGCTATATAAATAAAGATTATTGTTATTATTATTACCATAGAGTCCTTAAAATCACTACTGATAATTAAAAACATACAGCCTTTATTGTTGATGGGGTTCCTGGAGGTCAGACTGCCACCAATCAAACACTGATGGTCTATCCTAAGGTCTAACCAAAGGAAAAACCATCAATGTTTTGGTCTTGAAAAATCCCTTTAAAACACTGAAACTTTGCAGCTAATGGTGAATGAGGCAAAACCAAATTATATCGTATTGAATAACATTTGTATGTATTATGTTTAGCAGGCTTTAATCCCACATTTGGACCAGCTTGGGTCAACCTTTATGGCTCTCCGCAAAATTACACCTTGAGAGATGTACACAAAGATCTAAATGAAGGTCTTGGTGAAGGAATATTCTATCGAGGTCGTATCCTCATGGGGATCACCCTGGAAATGTTTACAAACAACAATATTCAGGAGAAGAAACCACTTCAAGCTCTAAAAAATGCATTTAGTAAGTTAAAAGTGAAGAAGAAAAGCAAAAAATCAAAAGAAAAGGAAAAAGAGAAAGAAAATTCAGCTGCCGAGAATGCTGAAGGTGAAGAGGAAGAGAAAAGAGAATGAGCAGCCTAATGCAGTCACAGTGGAAGTGGATGATGTCCTTCCCTTGCCAGATGTATGTATACAAGTATTACACATACACCACAATACAAAGTATTAGGAGTGCTCCAATGTGATTAATAAACATGCATAGTATAAAGACAAAGTAACACATCATTAAGGGTATGTTCTCATGACATATTGTGGTGTGTACAGGTGAGTGCCTTAATACGCCTTCATTAGCATTGTTGAAACTACGCGCTTCAAGTGTGTACTTTCAATGCGAGGCACCTTTCAGCCTCATATGCTTTCTATTTTCTTTTACGGGCGTATAGTATGCGCTGAGAAATATGATCCTAAAATCATCGTCGTCTGAACTATGGCAATGATTTTACACATCAGTCAATGAGTGTTGGACTTGTATAGTAATTTTACCGCATTTGCAGGCCGTACTTAATGCAGTTATGTGCTGATGTATGCACCGCAAATACACCATGTAAACATACCCTAATAGTGCACACCCAAGATAACAAACAAATCTTAGTTATAGACCAACGCAAATAGAAAAGCACACTTGTAACTATAAGGGCTTGTCCCCACTGCACGGGTTTTCAGACGGTTTTACAGACAGTTTTTGGTTTTGAAAACTGTCTGTAAACCGGGTGACAACTTTTAACATTGACCTTAATGGAAAATCCGTGCAGCGGTCCCCACTGCACGGATTTTGCGCCAGACATGTTTTCAGACTGCTGGTGGTCCAAAAAACATAAGCATGTTCTTTCTTTCAACCAGTGTGCAGGCCGCAAAACGGAGCAAATACCGGTTGGATAGTCTGACCAGTATTTGCTCTTTGCCATGGGGACGAGCCCTAATAGACAACTATCCTGAGAAATAACCAAGGATAGTACCCCCAGCAGAAAACTACATACGAAATAGGCACCAAAAATATATAATCAACAAAATATGTATACCCGTCCCAGGATGCAATAAACAAGAATACATGTACACAATAACTGCAAATACCCAACATGCCCTAGAAAAGTGATCAAAAACCCTGCAAATAGAAGATGCATAATAATAGGTGTAAGATGTACTACAAGTACCAAAAATCAAATCATACAAGAGTGTGCAAGGAAAGGGGATAACGGAAAATGACATTATAGTCTTTAATAAAGATTGTGTTGGTGTTTCTTAAAGATTTGTTTATTATCTTCGGTGTGCATCATTTATGATGTGTTGCTTTGTTTTTATACTATGAAACACATGGTCAAGCATATACACTGTGTTCCAAATTATTATGCAAATAATATTTTCTCTTATTTTCCAAAATTACCTTTATGAATTGCAGTCATTGTAATTTTCCAGTCATCAACTATTAGAGTATAATTGAAAGGTTTTTGAACCACCTGCCTATGAAAACAGTATATTTTATAAAAAAAAAAAAATCAAAATGCACTCAAAATGCATGTTCTAAATTATTATGCACAGCAGAGATTTCAACCTTTTCATTTTTATAACGAACCAAAAAATGGTCATTTGTGAAATTATAAGCATTAGCAGGTTATTACAAACTGAAATCAAACAGTTTTCAAGTCAAAACGTTATTCGAGGTGATGTTACATGTGCACATAAGACCCCTTGTTCGAAATGAGCTTCTGAACTCTCTCTTTCCATTGAATTTGTCAGGTTTTGGATGGTTTCTGCTTTGTTTTGCATGAGGACAGAATACCCTCCCAGAGTTGTTGCTTAGATGTGAACTGCCTCCCGCCATCATAGACACTCCTTTTGATGATGCTCCAGAGGTTCTCAATGGGGTTAAGGTCAGGGGAGCATTGGGGCCACACCATAAGTTTGTCCCCTTTTATGCCCATAGCAGCCAGAGATGCAGATGGTTATTTGCAGCATGAGAGATTGCATTATCATGCATGAAAATGATCTTGCTGCGGAATGCACGGTTCTTCTTCTTGAACCATGGCAGGAAGTGCTGTTTGACAAACTCCCCATACATTATGGAGTTAATCTTTACACCTTCAGGGATCCTAAAGGGGCCGACAATGTCTCTCCCTATGATTCCAGCCCAAAACATTACTCCACCTCCTCCTTGTTGGCGCCGTAGCCGTGTTTGCATGGGGTGTCCATCAACCAGCCATCCTCCACCATCCATCTGGACCATCGAGCGTTGCACGGCACTCATCGGTGAACAAAACAGTTTTAAAGTCAGTCTTCATGCAGTGTTTGGCCCACTGGAGCCATTGTGTGCAGTGGATAGAGGAGGTCGACAGGATTGCTTACGCACAGCTGGAAACCTCTGAAGGACCCTGCATCTTGTTGTTCGGAGGACGTTGGAGGCACCAGCAGCTTCAAAAACTTGTCTGCTGCTATGACAAGGCATTTTTGCAGCTGCTCTTTTCCCTTATCAGCAAGCACACGTGTGTGCTGTGAATCAGCTACATACTTCTTGATTGTGCGATGATCACGATGAAGTGTCTTGGCAATGTTGATTGTAGTCATGCCTTGACCTAAACACTCCACAATTTGTTGCTTCTCAGCAGCCGACACATCCTTTTTTCTTTCCCATTTTGGCTGAAAATGTAGGCTGCTTAATAATGTGGGACAGCCTTCTTAAGTAGTCTTGCCTTTAATTGGACAAACCTGCCAAACTAATTAGCACAGGTGTCTGCAAATGCTTTCAGTGATATAAAGAGCCCTGACACACATCAGCATCAATTAGTTTAACTGACAAACAAAAAAATTCTTACCTTATCACTCCTAAACACTTTTTGCATAATAATTTGGAACACAGTGTATTTCCCAAGCTTCATTATAGTAGAAAAACCCAATTACACAATGTATTTTTCATGACTGAAAACCGCTACCACTACTATTTTTTTGTTTTGTGTCCACTGTTCCTTCTGTAGAATGCAGTGGGTGTTAAGGAAGAATTCCTCCTATTTGGAGTACTATTTGAAGTTACAATGATGGACCCAAGTATCGGGAATAAGCCTGTAAAATTTGAAATTTCTATAGGTAAGTCTCTAAGTAATCGCATGGTTGTCGCTACTCCAGTGCTTTTATTACAAACTTCAGAAATGACTTTGCAAGAGCACCTCTACCACCTCTAGTATCACAACTACCTTATCATTTGTATCAGTGCTCTGGAGCTAGCACTACTAAACACGGATTTGTGTTATCCTACATAAAATGATCAGGTTGACAAACATTATGTCTTCCCATCTGTAAGATAGGGTTGTATTACAACATAGAAAGCCAACAAAGCAAACTAGGAGACAGCTACCCTGTACAATTCTGTTGACATGCCACCTAGAATTCTCTTGGCATAAGAATTAGTAAATATTTTATAATAGAATGGTATATTTAGAGGCTCATTATCAGTGCTTGTGCTTCTAACAGTATATTATTTAGTATATTTATATGATTTTGTATATTTAATATCATTGTAAAGGGAACTATGGAAAAATTGCAGAAGTAATCACAAAATCATCTAAAAAGAAAGCCGATTCACTTCCTGAAGAGCGTCAGGGTCTGCTTGATGCAGGTACAGATGATGAACTGGATATTGAGGATGATCAGTTTAATAATGGGCAGAGCAGCAAGTCTGTAACCCCCCCGAAGAGGCCCGAACATACAGAACCAGATAAGTAATAAATGCTTATAATACTTTATAAAGTTAGATCCTCACTAAAGCATGTATTAGAGTATGTTCACATGTCGTATTTGTCCATGTGAAAAACGCTAGTAAAATACACAACAGAAATCTGAAGCTCTGCAGTATATTTCACTATCTTTCAGGCTATTTAGGTGAGAACTAGCCATATTTCATAGGACTAATCTGTGTCTTAGCTGCTGTATATAGTTTCTGCATGAAAAACACATCAAGAAGTGATTTGATTTCAAATCTGTTGTAACGGCTCGTGCTGAGGTCCAATCCCCAGGCAGCAGGCATGCCCATTACCCGGCTGCTGGTCGTTCCCACGCTGCACCCAGGGCTGCTGTGTGCTCACCTGCTCCTGTCCTGCTTCCTCCTCAGCAGGTGCGCTCCTCTGCATCTTCCTCTCCACTAGGGGCGCGCGCACGTCAGTTCCCTAGATTTAAAGGGCCAGCGCGCAACAGGTAATTGTGCTCCTTCAATCGCATTCTTGCAGGAGCTTTTTAAGGATGCCATTTCCTGCTCTCTGCGCCCAGTTGTTGGTGTCCTTTCCGTGTCTTCGTTTGTGCATGCGTCTTCTGCATCCTCTGCCATTATCTGTGTCCGTTGCTATCTGCTAGACCTTCTTCTGCTGTCTTTGTTCCAGCCGTGCCTGGCAATCTTCCTGAGGTACCTCTCTGTGTCTTGGCCTGTTCCGCGCCTACTACTTCGGCTGTCACTGCTGGGGCCTGCGTCGAGGGTAGCGACCTGGTGGTTACCCTGCAGCTAAGTCCTTCCCGCTTTGCGGAGGGCGCCAATGAAGACAAGGGGCCCCTTAGACTCCGCTCCTCGGTGTAGGTTACGCCAACTCCCTGCGGTGACCAGTGGATCCAATATTCTCTCCACTGACCATCGTGACATCTGTGCTAAAAAGATGCACTTTAGTTAAAAGTGTCTATGCAACTTAAAAGCAATGAATAAAAGTGCTAAAAATACAAAAATTACATTATGTGAACCTAGCCTAACAGTCAAAAGAAAAGCCCTAATTATAGAATAATTGCATTTTTGTACTGTATATGAAAAAAATAAAAAGATAAAAATGTACCCATATACCTGTAGATAAATCTGTCCGACCTTACATGGGCTGGAAGATGTCATTTCATACAAAACAAATCACAAATGTATTGTTCTGTAGAATTACTGACAAAATGTCGAGAAACTTTCTCAACCCATAATCAATAATTTAGATCACATATCTCCAGTTTTAAAAATAAAAAAATTAAAGGTTCAAGACGACCTTATTTTTCCATTTTACAAATAACAAAATATAAAAATAGAAGCATAATTGGTATCACCGTGTCTATAAACAACCACATCTACTTGTATAGAACCTTATTTATCCTGCAAGGTGAGCAGCATTTTTTTGCAGTTGGCTGGCCTCTCCAGAAATTGGAATAAAAGTGATCAAAAAGTCACAGGTGTCTGAAAAAAGTACCAATGAAAACCACACTTTGGTTTGCTAAAAACAAGCTCTCACACAAGTCTGTAGATAGAAAAATATGTAAATGCAAGGCAAATAAAAATAATAATAAAATATATACATATGCAGTATATTTAGATACATACATATATGTAGATATATATACACATACAGCGGATGAAATAAGTATTGAACACATCACCAATTTTGTAAGTAAAGTTATATATAAAGGTGCTACCGACATGAAATTCTCACCAGATGTCAGTAACAGACCATTCAGTCAACACAGGCAAATAAATCATACCATTAATGTCCAAAAACTAATTTATTTGTAATAATGAAAAATGACAAAGGGAAGAATTTGAACACATTATGAAAGAGAAGTGTCATCAGCTGATATCTGTCAGTAATTAAAAAGCAATGCTGCCACATAATGCTTTAACTCATGGCCTATAAAAAGGTGTCTCATTACCAAGGTGCCACACAAGCAACATCCAATGGAGGGTAAAACCAGTAAGCTGTCTCAAGACCTTTTTCAACCTCATTGTTGTAAAACATACTGATGGCATTGGTTACAGAAAAATTTCTAAACTACTGAAGGTACCAGTGAGCAGTGCTCAGATCATCATAAGAGTGAAAAGAATTACCATAAGAGTTGTCCAAGAGCCAAGGATCACCTGTGGAGAGCTACAGAAAGACCTTGAAACGGCAGGTATAAGAAAACAATAAGTAATGCACTAAACCTCCATGGTCTTTATGCACGTTCACCACGCAAAACTTCATTGCTGAACAAAAAGCAAGTTCAAGAGTTTTTAAAGTTTGCTCAACAACATTTAGACAAGCCTGTGAAATACTGTAAGAATATAGTCTGGTCATATGAGACCAAAGATGAACTCTTTGAATGCCATAATACACACCATATTTGGAGACAAAAAAGCACTGCATATCACCCTGAAAACACCAGACCAACAGTAAAGTGTGGAGGTGGGAACATCATGGTGTGGGGCTGTTTTTTAGCATAAGGACCTGGCAAACTTTATATAATTAAAGGAAGGATGAATGGACAAACGTACCGAGACATTTCAGCAATGATCCCAAACAAATAGTCAAGGAAACTCTCAATTGGTTTCAGAGAAAGAAAATAAAGCTGCTAGAATGGCCCAGCCAATCACCTGACCTGAATCCAGTAAAAAATCTATGAAAGGAACTAAAGCTCAGAATTTGTAGAAGTAGCCCACTGAACCTTCAGGATTTGAAGAGTGTTTGTGCGGAAGAATGGCCCGAAATCCCACCTGAGCAATGCATGTGACTAGTTTCACCATACAGGACGTGTCTTGAAGCTGTTATCACCAGCAAAGGCTTTTGTACGAAGAATTAAATACATTTCAGCATTTCAGTGTGTTCAATACTTTTTACCTGAGTCATTTCTCATTATTACACATAATTTATGGTTTGGTTTATTTGCCTGTGTGGACATCTGTTTCCTAGTTACAAATACAAACTTAAGAGACTTGGCTCAGCACCCCACAATAACGTCGGAATGTCACAAGCCTTCCTCTGCCCATTCCATCTTCTGGCTGGCACAGCAGCTCAGTTTTTTTTACCTCCCCCCGCCTTGCTCTGTCTTCAGGTCTACATAACAGCTCTCGCTCATACTACTCAAGTCTTGCGCTGTCGGCCCTGTTCTCACTGCTCTCTGTACTCTCCATGCCTCACCAGCCATCTCCAATGTAAAATACAGAACTGTACTGTATAGGCACCTACACAATTATGGTAGTACATGTATGGCATGCTGCCATTTTTTAGCTCCTGGAACTACAAGTGCCAGCATGCCACACCACAACATGCACTAATTGTATGGGTGCGGTTTAGTTCATGTGTTTAATGTGCTGCTGTGGCATGCTGGCAGCTACTAGCTGCTGTGGATCATAGAACTACAAGTGCCAGAATGCCATAGCAAAACACTATAAAGAAAGTGAGGGGAAATTTTTTAAACAGAAGCACATACCGCAAAACAAATGTAAGAGGTGTGTTTACCCTTTCCGGCACTATTCAACACTATTTTTTTTTTTTTGCTGGAGTTTCATTTAATAAATGTACTTGTTCAGACTGACATACAAATTCAACTAAAGAACAAACCTACAGCCCCCTTCCCGTTTTTTAGCCCGGGGACTGCTTCTAATTGGAATCATACTGACCTGCAGGGTAAGATGTCATTTGTACCACACAGTTCATTTCATAAAAACAAAATCTTAAAAAAAAATGGTGCAATTGTGCTTTTTTCCTATTCCACCTGTCTAGAAAGGCTAGATCTACTGTACAAGCACGGTGCTTCAGATTAAGGCCAAACTTTTGTCCTACATGCCAAGCGCACCAAAATACCCTTAGGTTACATTACTCTATGGGTCCAAAACGGTCTTCTATGGCTATAGAACAGTAATTCATCCCCAGTTAACAGCAGGATTGTGAAATGAGAATCACATGTGAAATGTACTGTGACAAACATATGTTAGAGTAGGAAACATATATATACAATATAAATCCTGCAACTGAATCATTTACCTTCTGTTTGCAGTTCTTACTGCTGTATACGGATGGGCAGTGAGAGACCTTGTATACATGTATGGAGTTACTGGGAGGACCACAACTGGAGGTTGTACAACTCTAACTGGATAGTAAAAATTGCTGAGCGTCTGGTAAGTGTAACATCCATAACCTGATGCAAAGGAGGCGTCACCTCCGAAATGTAGCAGGTGTGTTGCTGCATGCAATGAGGACACAAACATATGAGGTATCCGCTCGCACAGGAAAATGAATTATGAAGCTGCACATTCAGAATATGTCTCCACTGCACAGAAAAACGGCAGTTTTTTCAGCCTTTTCCTGTTTTCTAAAAACACTGAAAAAAATGACCATAAAGATGTCCCATAGACTTCTATGGTAAAAACGTCCTACTGTCTCCACAGAACATTTTGTTTCATTTACTGAAACATGTTGCAAAAAACGCCAGAGCCGGGCACAAAATTTACTATTGGAGTATTTGTAAAGAGCCAGATGTTTTTTGGCGCGTTTTTCCAATGAAAACCACCGGGAGTTTAAAAGGTCCACCTATAGCGGGTGGTTACCAAAAGGTTATACCTTATCAATTCTACATAAAAGTTTTCAGATTTGTCCTCGTTCGTAGCGTTTGTAATAAACTTATTTTGCTTTTGTTGCCAATGTATTTTACGGATTTTGGTGCAAAAATACAGATTTTAGTGCTAATAAAGTTATCTTGCTCTTGTTGCTAAAAATCCATTTTTTCACGGATTTTAGCGGCAAAATATGGATTTTTACGGATTTTGGCGCTAATAAAGTTTTCTCACTTTTGCCGCTAAAAATCAGGTTTTTTTTAAAAATGGATTCTGGCGGTAAAATATGTTTTTTAAAGGATTTTGCCACTAAAATACTTTTTTTTTCCCAGATTTTGCCGCTAATAAAGTTATCACGCTTTTGTCGCTAAAAATAAGTTGTTTTTTTTTACTGATTTTGGCGCTAAAATACTTTTTTTTAATGGATTTTGGCGCTAATAATGTTAACTCGCTTTTGTCACTAAAAATCCTTTTACAGATTTTTGCACTAAAATAAGTTTTTACTGATTTTGATGGTAAAATCCGTGTTTTTACGGATTTTGGCGCTAATAATGTTAACTCACTTTTGATACTAAAAATCTGACCTTTTACGTTTTTGGGCGCGTTTTCGCTGTATTTTTTGGCGTGTTTTTCCAATGACGACCCACCCAGGAGTTTAAAGTCCCACCTATAGTTGGTGTTAAAGGTTATACCTTATCAATTCTTCATATAAGTGTCCCATGTGTCATCGTTCGTACCATTCGCAATAAACTTATCTTGCTTTTGTCACCAACGGATTTTTACAGATTTTGGCGCAAAAATCTGGAAATGGCGCTAATAAAGTTGTCTTGCTTTTGTTGCTAAAAATCCATTTTTTTATGGATTTTGGCGCCAAAATACGGATTTTTACGGATTTTGCTGCTTATAAAGTTTTCTCAATTTTGGCTCTAAAAATCTGATTGTTTTTTAACGGATTTTGGCTCAAAAATACTTTAACGGATTTTTCCGCTAATAAAGTTATTTTGCTTTTGTCGCTGAAAATAAGGGTTTTTTTAACTGATTTTGGCACTAAAATACGCTTTTTTTTACAGCTTTTGGCGCTAAAATACTGTTTTTAATGGATTTTGCAGCTAATAATGTTAACTTGCTTTTGTCGCAAAAAATACTTATTTTTACGGATTTTGGCGTTAAATTCCATGTTTTACGGATTTTGGCATTAATAATGTTAACTTGCTTTTGGTGCTAAAAATCTGGCTTTTTATGGATTTTGTCGCCAAAATCCGTAAAACGACTACAAGATTACATATAAATGCAATGATGTACTTTACATCCCCTTTTGTAGGGTGGAGTTACATCCAATGGCTTGATTTATGTATACATTAAAAACCATACTTGAAGACAAGTGAAAAATGCGCATAAAAAATGCGCCAAAAAACGCAAATCACTGCAAAAAACGGACGTTCTTACAGCAGCTTTTGACAGGCAGTGGACAAAAAAATCAGATTTTATGAACGTATTTAGGATTTGGTTTTCAGGTTGTTTTTTTGTCCACTGCAGTGTAGACATAGCCTCTAGGGCGACATGTGTGAGCCCTGTTCGCTCTATTGTTAAACAGACGCACTCCAATATCAGACACATTACAAAGCACCCGCTGCACTTTGTAATGCGCCTGAGATCAGGGGGAGTGCTGAGGCATGTTGCACTACAACCATATGAAACTACACATTTATAGCTTCAGCATATCAAGGCGCACTACTGCTGGAACAGGTAGAAATTATTAACAACGCCTTTTTAAATCAATAGGTTGTCTTATACAGGGCAGGCCCTTTAGGGTATGTTCACATGAACATAGTGCCGTCATATAGCGGCACGTACTGTACGCGCCACAATAGCCCCACAGCTTTAGAGAGACACTCTGGCCAGTGCATTCCTCTGAAGCTCTCACTGACATTCCATCTCCCCAGCATGTAATTGCCGGGTAGAATTGACATGTCATTTCTTTCCACCGGGCGTGTATTGTGCACTGGGGTAGTGAGCAGGTAATCGTAGGTCTCAATGACAGCTATGAATTACCGTATTCTTGGCCCTTACTTAGGGAGTATTGAAGTGCAATTATGCGCCGAAGTATGGACCGACATTACGCCGTGTGAACATACCCTAAGGCTATGTTCACACGGCTTAATTTGCGGACTAATCTCACCCAGCAATTAGCCGTAGGACGGGGGCGGGGGGGGGAGGGGGGGGGGAGTAAGGGGGGGCCCGGCACTTCGCCGGCCCCATAGATATCACTGTACGGCGGTATACGCCGCTAAAAAAGTGCGGGTGAATTTCTCCCCGCCCCGATTCCCGCCGGGCGGGGAGGGGGAGAGTAATCCATATTCTCTAAGAACGGTGAATTCCGAATGAAGGGCCCTTTCGTCCCGTAATGGCGCACTTTCCCGCGCGTATTTAAACGGACCAAATACGGCCCATTTTAAAAGCCTTTTGGTGAAAGGCCTAGAGTAGAGAACTCTTTGCAACCCCCTTTTTTCCTCCACTAAGACATAAGAATCCAGAACTGGAGACCCCCTCTTATTAATTCAGCATTCTCTAATAGGGTATGTGAAAATTGGTTTTCCAAATCTGACAAGCCCTTTAATATTCATCTTTAGTCAGTGAATAATTAAGTCTGTAAAAATTCTTGATAGGAACGTGGTATTAAGGATGTGGAGATGAGGACAAGAAAGCCTAAATCAAACCCGGAAATTCGGCTGAAACAAGTATTTGAGGAATTTGTTGCTGGCTGCAGGTAAATGATTTTTATAAGAAAAGTTGCAAAATAAAAAAAAAAAGTTTAATTTATCTTGTAACAGTAACAAGAAACATCATAGCAAAATTGTGTTGCTGTTTTTACACTTCATAATTCCAAAGGAAACCAATATCCATATAGATTGTTTTAGATTTTTTTTTTTACATTTTGCTGTTTTCCTGCGTTGTTATACCTATGTTTATTGTATTAATTATTGCTATATTAATTTTTGTTTTCTTGGGAAAAAGACATTATGGAATTTATCATGATATGGTTTGAAATCCATGTTGGATTGATATGGCAATGAACCCTATTCAAAGGGGTTGTCAAAAAAAACGAACTATACTGTATGTTTATAATCTTTACATATATCTTTATAAATACAGTTATGTGCAAAAGAATAGCAGTCTAACATCAGTAATGTGTTGAATCCATGTTTTTGTCTGAAAAAAATAATACAACATAGTAAAAAATTCATAAATAGGTGTAGCCGAGTAATGGCCAACCAACAGAATCAATATTCATGGCATGCACTCATTTGGTGTAAATGAATGAAAGGAGTCTGTTCAAAAATAGCAGTGTGGACTTTAATTAGTGAGGTCATTCATTCTGTGAAGAAACAGGTGTCAATTATGGCCCTTATTTAATGAAGAAGGAAAGCCAATGTTGTACTTGCTGGTTTTACCGCATTCTCAGTGAGTACAATGGGTCAATCCAGACATTGTACCAAAGGAGAAGAAACTTAGATCAAGAAGTTGATTGGAGAGTGCAAAACATATGAAGCACAGAAATTAATTGGCTGCTCAACTAAAATGATCACCAGTGCTTGAAAATGGCATCAAAACCGGAAACACGTGGTAGGAAACGGAACACTACCATCTGACCAGATCATAGAACAACAAGAAGGTCAAAGAGTTTGGAGGCGTCATGGATAATAAGATTCTTATGTCATAAGAATTATAGTAGCAGATCCAGTTGCTCGTCCCTTGCATTCTTAAGTTTATTAAGTTGGGGGGGAGGGTGCAAACTCGCGGGTAAGGGGATTATCGTAGAAAATGGGTATTTTCTTATGACTCTTAGGAGATACAAACTACTAAAATAACAAACAGAGATTGTTTATCTGTTTATTCTGAAAATTGTTATAGGTATAATGGTTAACTGTATATCTTTATAATTCACAATGTTGTTTGATATGGAAATACAAAATAAAACATATTTAAAAAAAAAAAAAAAAAAAAAAAAAAAAGAATGTCAAAGAAGCATCCAATGATGAACTCCAAGGATATCAAAGAAGATCTTCCATTATCTGTGGGTACTGCAACAATCACAAGGTGCCTACATGAAGCCAAACTATTTGCTAGAAACACTCTTAAAGTACCATTGCTTAAAAAAATACGTCTTGAAAAGATTACAGTTTGACCTAAAGAAAGGTGGCGCAACATTCTATGGACAGAGGAGAGTAATATTGTTCTTATTAGGTCTACAGGCCTCAGACGACCCATAAACACTGAATTCAAGCCACCAGTATGCTGTGAAAACTGAAAACATGGGGGTGCAAGCAAAATGGTTTGGGAATGTTTCTTGCACTCTGGAGTTGGACCCATTTATTGCATACCAGGCATCATGGACCAGTTTGAATATACAGAAATACTGGAATAGGTCATGTTGCCTCAAAATAAAGAAGACATGCCCTTGAAAAGGGTGTTTCAACAGGATAGTGACCCAAAACACTCCAGTAAGCGGGCAACATCCTGGTTCCATGACAACAAGATTGATGTTATGAAGTGGCCGCCCAATCCCTAGCCCTCAATTCAATTAAGAATCTGTGTAATGAAATAAAAAAAAACAGTTTTTGATGGAAAAACCTAAAAATGCAAAATTAATTGAACTTATTTAGTCTCAAGAAAAGATGGCTCTGGGGGGACATGATTAATTTATATATAAATTATATATATAAATGGTCAATACAAACAAGTATGGGGAAAAATTATTTCATGTCAAAAGACAAGGGGACACTCCCTTCGGCTGGAGAAAAAAAGATTCAATCTCCAGAGGAGAAAAGCGTTCTTCACTGTGAGAACTGTAAATCTGTGGAAAGTTTGCCTGAAGAGCTGGTCACAGCAGGAACGTTTGTAGCCATATAAAATTTTAGAACCAGTCTGATGGCAACTCTGGGATCAGAAATGAAATCTGCCCTAGAGCAGATTGGTTCTTGCCTTATGGGTTTCAAAGCTTTCATCAGTAGAGAAACTAAACTAGGCTTAAACTCCTTATCTCTTTTTCTTTACCCACATTTTCCTTACCCTTGGTTGAACTTGATGGATATACAGTATGTCTTTTTTCAACTGGAATATGTAACTGTGGAATGTAGTACAGTCTTCTTGGGCTTGAAGACCTGTTTTCAGGTGTCAGACATTAGTTGACTCCATACCACAAAGATGGAAAGCAGTTCTCAATAAAGGTTACACAACTAAATATTGGTTCAGTGATTAAAGAAAAGCTAAATCATGAACATGCACACACTGCTATTTTTTTAACAGTCTATTCCATTTTCTTTATTTTCAGATTACAATTGGATATTTCAATCATATTTTCATTTGGATATGCAGGACTCCCAGTGCCTTTGTGTATAGGGAAGTAAATGCTATTATGAGTAGAGCTTGGCGAATTTCTCAAAAATTCGATTCAGCCGAGTCGCCGAATTTTCCCCCAAAATTTGTTTTGTTCCAAATTTATTTGCGATGAATTTTGTTAAAAAACAGCTATTTCCTGGCTGCAGAGAGCCTGTATTTTGTTGTAGAACATTGTGCCATGCAGAAATATGCATAGGGAGCGTGGTTTGGTAATGAAAAAACAATGCTATGATTTAGTATGATGCGCAGATGACAGGCGCCGCTCTTAGAATCGCTTCAAATTTCACTTATCTGGGCAGTTAAGGGGTCAAAACTGACCAAATAACTGAAGTGGGAACACAGCCTGACAAGGTAATGTCAGCGCCAGCTAGAAAGAACCGAGCTGAGGGCCAAGATCCCACTATAACGTCAAAGAGAACACTAGTTTTACACCGTCATCAGATGATTCCACAGATTATGACAGAACGTGTTCTGTTAAATGCGGATACATATAGAGCCCCCACTCCAAAAGAGTGGAGAGGGTGTCGCAAGTAATTTTGTATTGATGTCACTGATCATTTTGCCCTTCCTTTGATCCATCAGTGTCTGCTTTCAATCGGTCAATAATCTATCAGTATTAATAAAACCAAAAAGAAACAGGAGTTGATCCAAAACAGAGAGTACCTGTGAAGTATATCTGCTTGCAGTAGGCGGGCAAGTAGTGATGAAGACAGTGGCATGGGAGGCTATGTTGCAAGTGGTCAAGCTCTGTACACCGAGACCATTGAGGAGGACAGCAGTGATGGGTAAATACTAATTGATGATGATGTAACCGATCTTGGGAGCTGGGTGAAGCAAGGGCTTCATAATCATCGTCGGGAGGAGAGAGTGGTAGCTTGTGTGTCAGGCAGTGGCACAGCCAGCAAGTCGGTAGTGTGGCCGGGAGTCAGCAGGGTGGCAGCAGTGTGAGGTCGGAAACCAAACGGCCAAGGGGTAGGCCGCCCGCTTCACAGGTCCCTTCCGGCCCAGAGGCAGTGGCGGTAGCAGTCAGTCAGTGTGCAGCGTTGGTGGTAAAATCATCTACTCGGCGGTATGGCAGTTTTTTGCCAAGACACCGGAGGAGGTGAACATGGTTCTATGTAGAATCTTTGGGCAGAAAGTGAAGCGCGGCCAGGGACCTAATGTTGGCACCTTGGCCCTGCGTCAACATATGCACCGTCACCATCCAGTGGCCTGGGAGAAACGTGTCTCAGATGTGGTGGTCCATCCTGCCGCAGCAACAGCAGCAGCACTTAGTGGCACGCATCCTATTTCAGGCAGTTAAGTCTCTGCCACCTCTGCCGAATGGAGCTGTCGGTCTTTCCAATCATCTACCAGTCCAGATGCTCCTGCTCCTCACCACTCATGGCACCAGCAGTTGTTCACTGAGGCAACTGCCAAGAGACAGCAGTATGCGTCCAGCCATCCTCCGGCGCAGAAGCTGACCGTGCTCCTGTCCAAGTGGGTGGTACTGCAGTCCCTCCCTTTTCAAGTGGTGGACTCTGCACCGAGATCTGATGGCTTGTGCCGAGCCAAGGTGGAGAATCCCAAGCCGTCATTTTTTTCCGAAAAAGGCAGTACCAGCCCTGCACAAATATGTAGAACAGAAGGTGGGCCAGTCCTTGAGCCTGTTGTGTGTCTTTCAAAGTGCACGGCAGCGTGGACGTGTGGAGCTGTAACTACGGTCAGGGGCAGTACATGTTCTTTACTGCACACTGGGTGAATGTGCTTCCTGCCCAGCCACACCAGCAACTAGGATGGGGACGCCGCTTTCTCCTCCACGTTGTCAAACTGCTGATCCTGCGCCAGTGCCTGCCTCCTTCACCACTTCAGCCTCCACTGCAGCAACAAGTCTTCGTGCTCCTCCAGCTACCACATGTGCAGGGCACAGTGGTGTCACGCAGTTCTATACCTGGTTTGCCTGGGCGAATGTAGTCACACAGGAAAGGAACTACTCCGCGTTATGAAAGACTAAATCGATTCCTGGTTTTCTCCGCGACAATTGAAAATCGGAACCATGGTGACAGTCAATGGAAAAAACATGGTGTCCGCGCTGCACCGAGGAGGGCTGAGCCATGCGCCCAGCATGGTACACCTGTTCAGTCTGGTTGTCAAATGGTTCCTCAAGTCTTCCACCCATCTGCAAGACATTATGAAAATGGCCAGGAGACTTTGCATGCACTTCAGCCATTCCTACACCGCCAAGCACACCCTCCTTGAGCTGCAGTGGCAGAACGGCCTCCACAAACATAGGCTTATATGTGATGTTTCCACCCGTTGAAAGTCCAGCCTCCATATGTTGGACCGACTCTATGAACAGAGAAAGGCCATTAAAGGGGTTGTATCTAGAGATGGGCAAATTTCTCAAATATTAGATTCGCCGACTTCACCGAATTTTCCGACAAAATTAGTTTCGGTCCGAAATACTTCGGGACGGATCGCGTTAAAAAACAGCTATTTCCAGGCTGCACAGAGCCTGTAGGGTGCTGTAGAATGTTGTGCAATGCTTAAATATGCAGAGGGAGCTTGGTTTGGTCTTCATACAATGTTGTGTTTTAGTATGACATGCATATGACTGCTGCCGCTCTTAGAATCGCTTCACTATAAAATTCCCTGGGTACTTAAGAGGGCAAAACCTACCAAAAAACTGAAGCGGGAATGTAGCCTGATAAAGTCATGGCAGCGCCAGCTGGAAAAAAAACAAGCTGAGGGCTACGATCCTACCATAGCGTCAAAGAACACAGTAGTAGGTTACCGGAGCCGGCACAGATCGCAGCACAGTAAGGGACGTCACAGCATGAGTCACCCTGCGAGGCCACAGCATCCGGTGTCATCTACCGGCCATGTATTGACCACACACTAGGTCATACACTTTATCCCAGATGACATCTGACAACCGCAGCCAAGAATCGCCGGGTTTGTCACACACAACCTCTAGTTGGCATGGCCCGGGAGCAGGTGAGGGGCTCTCACCTGTCCTCTACCCACCTCTGTCCCGTTCGCTTCCCACAGCCAGAGAACAACTATGTGCTGTGGCCTCTGCGCCACTATACAGTGAGGACCAACTATTTGAGGACAGCGGGCAGCAAAGAGGTGGGGAAGACATCTGCTGCTTCTTGCAGAAGCGGGCAAGTAGTGATGAGGAGAGTTGCAATGGGGGGTTCTGTTGCGAGCGGTCAGGCTTTGTAAAGCGACACCGGTGAGGAGGACGGCGGTGACAGGCAAACACTAATCGATGTAGCCGATCGCACATGTTTGCCGGGAGAAGCAGGCGAGGCTGGGACAAGTTATTCTGGTGCCCTAGTTAAACAAGGCATAAAGTGCCCCCCAAACGGAAAATTCAGTCCACTCCATGCCTCCTTGTGCCCTCTTTTCTCCCTGGGATGAAGTGGCGTCCTACGCGGTCGCCTAACCTCGACTACCCATTGTCCTGGCCCTCGAAGCATTCCGTTATCTCTACATTAAGTTTTAGGAGACGGGAGGAGAAGAAGGAGGCTTTGGACGACAGACATTCTGGGATCTTGGACAGTAGAGAGTTAATGTCTGGGCCGGAGATGTAAAGTTGGGTGTCATCAGCATACTGTTGGTTTTGAAAACCATGTGATGCTATGAGCTGACCCAGACCAACAGTGTACAAGTGTTCATCATTATCATAGGGAGAAGAGTGCAGCAGCTTGTGTGTCAGGCAGTGGCGCAGCCCGTAAGTAGGTAGTGTGGCCGGGAGTCAGCAGGGTGGCAGCAGTGCGAGGTTGGGAGCCAAACGGCCACGATTTAGACCACCCACTTTGCAGGTCCCAGAAAGTAGCAGCACAGGGGCTCACCGGGTCAGCAGGGATAACAGTCAGTCAGTGCAGCGCTTTGGTGGTAAAATCACCTACTCGGCGGTGTGCCAGTTTTTTGATGAGACACCAGAGGAGGGTTGAACATAACTATATGTACAATCTGTGGGCAGAAAGTCAAGCGTGACCTGGGACCTAACGTTGGCACCACGTTCCTGCATCAACATCATGCAGTGTCACCATACGTGTTTCAGATGTGGTGGTCCATCCTGTCCCAACAGCTGTAGCACCCAGTGGCACACCTCCCATTTCAGGCAGTCATGGCTTCACCACCTCTGCCGAAGACAACTCCCTGTCTATTCCATCATCTACCGGTCCAGATACTCCTGCTCCTCAGCACTCATGGGGCCAGCAGTCGTTCCCCGAGACGATTGCCAAGAGACAGCAGTATGGGTCTAGCCATCCCTAAGTGCAGAAGCTGACCGTGCTCCTGTCCAAGTTGGTGGTACTGTAGTCCCTCCCTTTTCAAGTGGTGGACTCTGCACCATTCAAAGAACTGGCAAGGAAACTTGACATTCCCTTCTGCCATTGTAACGACACAGGTAGTGGTTCCTCTGGACCACCGCAAGAGGTGGAAGCGGCCACGCCAGGGAGCGGGGTCTAAGTAGGTCCTGGTTTTCACCAGAGCCTGCCGAAAGGCAGGATGGACTTTCCGCCGCGGGATTCCTACCAGGTCGCTATCCCTAGTACAACTACCTTGCGGTGGCAGCCGAGGCGCAGCCAGGTACCGAATCATAAGACGAAACCCGTAGTCAAAGTTCAGGCCAACAGGTCAGGGCAGGCAGCGGATATTCGAGGTCAGGTAACGGAGCAGAAAGGTCGGGTACACGGGCAGACAGGAACTGATGAACAGGGGGAAAATGATGAACAGGAATAAATATATTAACAGGGGGAAATTATTGAACAGGGGGAAATTGATGAACAGGTAACAGGGGAGGACCTCCCCTTTTTCCACCGTTAACAGGGGAGGGCCTCCCCTTTTTCCACCGTTAACAGGGACAGGTAAGGGCCTCCCCTTTTTCAACCGTTAACAGGGGAGGGCCTCCCCTTTTTCCACCATTAACAGGGGAGGGCCTCCCCTTTTTCCACCGTTAACAGGGGAGGGCCTCCCCTTTTTCCACCGTTAACAGGGGAGGGCCTGTTTCTCCTTTGACGTTGAAAAACAATGTTTCTTTTACTGAGTACAACTGCGGAAAAATACTTAGTTAACCCTTGGATGTAAATTGCGCAAAAGAAATGTGCTGCCAAAAATTACCAGCTTTGTAGCGTGTTAAAACGGCGTGTATTTTTACGGAACACAACAACAGAAAAACTTGTAATTAACCTTCGGATATGAATTATGCTACAGGCAAAATTTCTTCTTTGGTGTTGAAAAACACTGTTTCTTTTTGTGACCACAACAGCAGAACAACACTTAATTAACCCCTGGATCTAAATTGCACAAAAGAAATGAGCAACCAAAAATTAAGTGGTATTTGGATTGTAAAAACGCTGTTTCTTTAACTGAATACAACAGCAACAGGCTTAGATAACCCTTGGACATTCAATGTTCTCAAGAACTGAGCAGATAGCATTAAAATGTATATGCAGCTGCAATGGACGCATACTGGACTTCAATTCCAATACCCCACAAAATCAAAATTAGAACGTGTAAGAGAAGCAGTCTCTGAGACAAGCTGTGACACCCCCCCCAAAAATCGCTGTATAAAAGTTAATTCTTTAGTATGAGATAGCAGCAGCAGCGGCAGCACCTTCCCTACATAGCACAGTGAGAACAGTGTGAACTGCCAGCATCGCGCCCGGACTTATATAGTGCGGTGACGTCACAGAATCCCGCCGGTCTCTGATTGGCTTCATCTCTGCACATGTCGTTTAGGCTATGCCCTTCTTCCTCCCAGACTTCTTTGCCCCATGTAACGCCATGTGCTCGCAGCCATTTTATCAATTAAAAACACGCTTCGTTCCCGCGAATCACCCCAAACTTCGACTTCGTTCAGAATCGAAGTTTTCCTGAAATTCTAAATGAATTCCACTTCGTTAGAATCAATTCACCCATCTCTAGTTGTATCATTTCATTAAATGGTCTTCAGAATAAGGGGACAGTGAAAACAAGCAACTTTGCAATTGAATACCATTAGCAAAGCTGTCTAGTTCTCACAGTATTCCTTATCTTCTGTTTCTGTAAACAAACTTCTCCAGTGCTGGTCAGATCCCTCCTCCTTGCATTTCATTAGCTGAGAGCTCATTTACATTCTGTTCAGCCCATTTGTATTCACAGAGCTTACATTCCTGCCTCTCACTCAGAATTAGGGGCTGTGAACAATTTCACTCTATACAGTTAGCTGCCTCCTCATTGACACTGCAGCTGTCTCTATAATCAGAAAACAGGAGAATTGTGCCCAGTACCTTAATGCTCCTGCTTGTAAGGGACCGAAAAAAAATGTTCACTCTATACAGCTAAATGCTCCTCATTGACACTGCAGCTACTGCTACAATCAGAAAACAGCATTATTGTGCCCGGTGCCTTAATGCTCCTTGGTGTTGGTGCCTTATGTAAACATGAAGGGAGACATATCTGTGCTGGATTCAACTGTAGCTGTGAGAGATCAGTTCTGAGTTCATGGAAGACTGTTTAGACTGAATGCAGGTATGTAAACAGCTCTTACAAAAAAATAAGACTGCATAGTGAGAGGACAGTGACATGTGGAAGGGGGGAGGACACACACTGGAGCCAGTATGAACAGTGAAGGGGGGATGATCTCATCCCTTTTCAATTAAGAAATGCCCAGCTGGGAGGGGAAAAAACACCCCTGAATTTCAGGAAATGAGAGGATCAAGCTTCAAGAGAACAGCCAAACTGATGAAGCGATACATCCCCTTTAATGATTTCTTGACGATCCAAGCGGACACGAGTACTTCCCTGTGTAATTTGGATGTCAGTCAGTGGCAGCTCATCCGTGACACCTGCCGTTTGCTCAGGCCCTTTGGGGAGGCCATGTTATTTGTCAGTCTCCAGGACTATGGGATAAACAATGTCATTCCACTGCTTCCTGTCCTGGAACAGATACTGCAAAATCTATCTGGTCAGGGGATTTGAGATGTGGCGACTACATCTTAAGGCCACATGAGTCTGGTGGGGGCTGAACTGGAGGCGGAGGAGCACATTGGAGCACAAGCAATGTCTGGCAAAATGAGTAGTTTTTCTACCCAGGTGACAGGAGAGGAGGAGCAGGAGCAAACGGAGGAGGTAGAGGGAGATGAGGAAGACGAGGCAGATGACCCAGACACACCGTGGCAGTATATAGTGGAGATGGAGGCAGGGAATCCCTCAGAGTCACTTGCACAGATGGCCCGCTGCATGCTGATTTGCCTGGCTAGTGACAGCCGAATAGGCACCATCCGGCAGAGGGATGACTTCTGGCTCTCATTTTGGACCCTCACTACCGGTCCAAAATGGGGTCCTTTTTTTCACTTGCCGAGAGGGGGACAAACTCAAGTATTATAGAGACATCCTATGTAGTCAGTTGGCCGCTATCTGCGCCATCATCCATCCTCTCGCAGATCTGACCGGGGGGTTCCTCAGTACTCACATACCACTGCCATGGCTGCTGTGGGGAGTGGGGTGGAGGGGTAGGAGCAGCACCAGCTCCATCAGCAAGAACCTGAGTCTGGAGTCGTTGATGAGCAGCTTTGTTCACCTGCCTAGTGAAGGTACTCAGTGGATGTACCAGTGGATGTCTGCCTCAAATAGTTTGTCCTTGCTGTATAGTGGTGCAGAGCCCACAGTACATATTAGTTCTTTGGCTAAGGGAACCGAACAGGCGGGTTAAGGACAGGTGAGGGCCCATGACTTGCTCCCGGGCCATGCCAACTAAGGATTGTGTCTGACGAACCTATCGACTCTTGGCTGGGGTTGTCAGATGTCATCTGGGAGGAAGTGGATGACCTAGTCAACCATTCAAGAACCATTAGCTTGGTGGTCAACACACGGCCGCTAGATGACACCAGCAGCTCTGGCCTTGCCGAGTGACCCCTGCTGCAACATCCCCTTACTATGCTGTGACCTGTACCTGCTCCAGGAACATTTGTGCCACTGCCCCTCCCATGTGAAGGGCCTCCTACCTCTCTGTCTGACATACTGTTTGATCAAAAATTTACAATATAACAAACTGTTTAATGTAGATGTGTGTATATGACAAATACACAAGCTGTATTTCAAAGGTGTTTCACTTTATAAATGTAAAAAGTAAATCTTTGGCACAGAGAGCAATATCCCAAAAGACTGAACTGATTGTAATGGAGATGAGTCTATGTGAGAAATACACACACTGTAGTTCAAAGATAGTTCACCACAATAAGTTAAAAAAGTAACTCTTTGGCACAGAGAGCAATATCCCAAAATAAAAATAGCTGGTTCAGGAACATGTGTGTATATGACATACACTGTGTGGCTGAAAGGTATTTCAACCCAGTAACTATAAAATCAGAAGTTTTTGGCACAGAGTGCAATCTAGTGCTGCTGCAGAGAGATCCATGTACATAAAAGACACAGTGGCAAGTGGCAAAATGTAAAATGGCTGGCCTTTTTATAGGGCTGACACATCACAGAAGCTGGCTGGCTGCTGATTGGCTGCATATCTGCATGTCATGGCATTGAGGGCGTTCCTTTCTTTCTCCCATAGTTCTTTGCCCCATATCACGCCATGTGCTTGTGGCCATTTTAAATTCGTTACCACAAATCGTCATGAAATTCGGCTTCATTTAGAATCAAACTTTTCCTGAAATTCGAAATGAATTCCATTTTGTCAGATTCGATTCATCATCCCTTAATTATGAGGATTGAGATTTTCTCATTTGTTTAAAACACTCTGTTATTATTGTGCCATAAGTGTACATATACACTACTCACAAAAAGTTAGGGATATTTGGCTTTTTGTTGAAATTTCAGGATGAACATAAAATGTCTTTATATTTCACAACAGATGTTTGATCCCTGAGTCCCCCAATACATTTAGTGGATGACTTGAAAAGGGATTTAAACAGTCCTCCTCATCCTGCTGTTCACATTTTGACGTCATAAGACCAAGACAACACCTTACAATTGATCAACAGTACCTCGCCTTTGCGAGGCTTCAAGCAGGATGCTCTCAGACGGAAGTGCATTCTGTCCCGCCCAGGTCCAGGAATCTCCTACTTACCCCGATGTGGGGGCAACTATGGAATAGCATGTGAATGGCTAAGCTGAGTCGCAGCGAAAACCTGAGTATACCTTTTATTATTATCAGCATATGGACATTTTAATGCATGAATAAGTGGTTACAATTATGCATGAGTTAATTAAATAAAGAAAAGCTTAAATTTAATATTGCTAATGTAGAAATTTATTGAAGATGTGTTGTATAGGAGGTTCCCTATATGTTGATCAGCTGGTTACTCAAGTTTAAAGAAATTGTATACAGTGGAGGCTTTATATTTAACTCAGATGGAAGTGGCCACTGAGCTTAGAGTGTCATCAGCGGTTGCAACAGAGAGACCGGAAGAGTCACAAAAAGGCAAAGAAGTGGACATCCTTTGGCTACATCACACACTGATGACCACCTCATTGTAAGCAATGCCCTGCGGAACCTGATGATGAATTGCACACAACTCAAGGCATATTTAAGTGAGGTGAGAGGCAACCAAGTGTCCCGTCAGACCATTCGTAACCATTTACATCAGCATGGTCTATGTACTAGATACCCGGCAAGGATGCATGACCACACCACAAAGCACAGGCATCATGGTTTTGCATGGGCCAGGGAGCATCTACGCTGGATGAGGGACCAGTGGTCCTCAGTGTAGTTCAGTGATGAAAGTCGATTCACTCTGAGCAGAAATAATGGATGGCAACGATGCTGGAGATGTCAAGGAGAGCTCTATGCATCAGCCAGGTCAGGTACTGGCCATGTATCCTTTCCGGTCGTCTAGCACGCAGTCCACACTGTTGTAAATAGTTACGAACAGTCTGATGTGACCCTTGGTTGCCTCTCATCTCCCTTAAATGTGCCTGGAGTTGTGTGGCATTCATTATCCGGTTCTGCAGGGCATTGTTTACAATGAAGCGGTCATCAGTGTGTGATGGAACCATGGGACATACACTTTTTTGCCTTTCTGTGACTCTCAGTCTCTCTGTATCTCTGGTACAACCTGCTGATGACACTCTAAGCTCAGTGGCCACTTCCCTCTGACAGCATCCTGCTTGAAGCTTTGCAATGGCGAGGTACTGTTGATCAATTTTAAGGTGTTGTCTTGGTTTCATGAGGTCAAAATGTGAACAGCATGATGAGGAGGACTGCTTAAATTCCAATTCCCCTAAATTTATTGGGCGATTCAGGGAACACCTGTTGTGAATTTTGCCATCAGAATTTTGATAAATCAACAAGTTGTGCAAAAAGTAGTGAAACATTGAATAGTTGGATATGTGCATCATAAAGTTGAGTGATGGGTTTTATTTAGTGCATTTAAAAATGATTTCAAGAAATTTTATGTTCATCCTGAAATTTCAACCAAAAGCCAAATATATCTAACATTTTTGTGAGTAGTTTATACATGTCTCAACTGCATGAAATAACAAAAAGGTTGGACAACCACTTAAAAGACACAATGACATTCCTATCACTACTACACATAAGACTAGAAAAGGCACGGCCACAAGGCAGTTTAAAATGCTGGTCGGATATGGTTTTTGCCTTGTGGCATATTGGTTTGAAATTTTGTTTACCCCGGTCTACTAAAGGGACTAATTTTGTTTTATTGTTTTCTATTTTTGACGCGATAAATTTGTATTTCAGGAGTCTATTAACATTACTGTCTCTAGTGAAAGCTGGCTGACACTGCTACTGCAGGTTTTGATTAAATGTATAGTTTTGTACTAATCTTGTTATCCGTATGTTCTGTTCAGGCAATATTCTCTCAATGCTGGAAAAAGAACCATGAACCGACCCAATAACCTAGATCAATGCCGGATGAAATCTCTTCGCTTTCAAATTGTAAGTCTGCCTCAGACAAAGAAAGGCTTTTTGCTTTATTTAAGCCAAGGGCTAGTCAAAAGGAAGTCAAGTGAAAAACCAAATCAAAAAGGAAATTGCTACGAAGTTCTATTTTTCATGTTTTCTCATCTAGTGCATTAGTCATACAATGATTCTTACTTTCTAGTCCTATACATTTTAACAAGATTTATTAGCAACAAGAGTTTAAAACTATTAATCGTTACTTAAGTACATTGTTGTTTGGATCAATAGGACCGTGGGGGTCCAGACCAGAAGATACAGAAGATAAAATTTAACTGTATGAAGCTAGCCTTACTCTGTATATAGACAATGTGCTTGTTGTTTAACAATACACAAAATGGACCAGCAGCACTCTGCAGATGCTAAGAGACAAATGTTTCATTTAGGAATTATTTTTAATTGCATTTATTCTATAGGTAGCAAACAATAAAATCCTGAGGCTCTAAGCACACCTTTTTGTTAAAACTGTGAGGGCCCATCCACCAACGACTAGGTGACCTCAGTTCAGATGGGGACCTACTCTAAGTCTTACCTGTAATTGGGGGCGGGGAGTTTGATACATGGGAAAGTGGCTGCTAATAGGTTGTTTGTGCATTCCCTCCATCCATTCAGGCTTTGTCTTTAGTCAGCACAGAGTATAGCTGCAACCATCATACCCTGAAAAGTGTAAAGGCCTGGGAAGGAGGTGGGATTTAGAAAAGGTCCTCATCTGATCTGAAGTCATCTTGCCATTGATGGATAGGCCCTCACAGTTATGATCAAGAATGTGTACTAACCGCCTCAGATTTTTATGTTTACTTTATCTAGCAAAAATGCAATTTGAAATAATTCAAATATTCAGTGTATGTCTCTTGGCCCCTGCAGAGTGCTGCTGGTTTATTTTTAGGTGTTTGCATTTGCGTTGTAGCCATGTCAGCATGCACCTGTAACATTTATTTCACAATTTTTGGAGGTAAAGAGCCTTTTTATTTTCTCTTTAAGTTATTTAACAATAGTCTGAGAGACTAATGCAAAACTGCTCATTTCATTTATTTTGAGGAAATGCTAGAATATTGCTTATTTAAGCTGTATACAGTTAGCTCTATAGACTTTGTATGTCTTTATGGAGAATATATGGCTATAAAAATATACATGGCATCTCACATAGATATGGAAAATATTCTGATTTTCTTCTTTTTGGGGTTTGAAAATAAGCATTAGGGTAGGAAATATCTGGGGTTTCCAAAACAGTATACTTATAAAACCAGGCAGGTTACATGGTATATCGGCAAATGAACTTTCAATCAACTCTAAAAAAAAACTGCTATAAAAACTTTCCAAACGTGTTTGGTAATATTTTCATTCAAGATAGACAGACAAAAAGGAAAAGGTAATGTAAAACGGTTTTGTGATATTGTGTGTTAATGTCACAATGTTAAATTTTAGAAGTGAGAAAAGTAGAGTACACATGGAGTTTTTTCATGCATATTATCTGTCAAAATCCATATGAAAACCTTGAAGATCTCTACCTCATTGTTTTCAGTGGGAACCGTGCATTCGTTTACACTAAGCAAAGGCGTAATTTTTTTCTATTACGTGGAATCCCGGTGAAACACTGATTAGCCCCACTGACGGGAGGTTAATGCACATCCAAAACTGTGGCAAAATTAAGTGAAAAGCTGTGACAAAAATCCAAGGATATCACCTTAGGACTCTGTTGTAGCCTTAGGAATTAGACTAGGGTATCAAATTCATTTTCACCACGGGCCATATCAGTATTATGGTTGTCATTAAAAGGCCTTCGGAAGGCCTTGGAGAGAGACATGGGTGTTTTGGTGGAGCTATCAGAGCTCACTGTCCATTGCTGAATAGAATAGTGTGGAGGTGTGTGCCAAAGCTCCAAATACAAGATGGGGCCCACTCCCTAAACTGATGGAAGACCTTCTGCCAAGTGCTGGCTGTGTCTTTCAGGAAATTGGAGAGCTGGTCCTTCTACATCCAGACCTAGTCCATTCCTGGTTGCTTTGACTATGTTTTCAAGGGCTACATATAACGATTGGCCTGATTCGACCTATGGGCCTTGAGTCTAACACATGTGGACTAGGGCTACTGATTAAGATGCCTAGGTATTAGTTTAATGAGGTAATCTCACTACAATGATTAGCTTTCAACATGTAAGGAAAAGTTCAGACTATTATCAAATACATTGCTTTTTATTTTGCCTTGTTGAGGAGATAAAATACATTTTATCTCTTCTGAATGCACACAGGTTTCTTTTGGTTACCAGCCATCTCTCTCTCTTATCCGGTTGCTGGAAGCTGCTGTCTCTCCATGTTGATGTCACTCCCTGCTGTGCGTCATCTCTAGGATCTTTATTTGTTTGAGATAAGGGCATATTTTCACTCCTCCTTTAATGCTCTATAGTTTTGTATACTACAGATTTTACATCTGTACACTGACGTGCAACATGCCAGGGGGACATAATCTTCACTTAATCCGAATCTGCAAATGACCTATATTTAGTATTCTCACACCCGCGCCTGTATATTGCATAACTGCTGCAGCTTAGCAGTATGCATATTTCACTACTACTATCATATTGGTGAGATCACTGTACTTTCAGGCAATGTGTTATTAATATCTATCTACTTCAGCTTCACAATGTTTGATTTTTCCACTACATGTTTAACTGCGATCCATTTATTTATAAAAAAAAAATTGCAAATTATTACCTTTTGTTATCCTATCTTTTTAGATTCTCAATGCAAAAAATGCATTAAGAGCTAGTCGGCAACTGTCCAAGCAAAATATGAAGGACAAGATTAATGAAGCAAAGAATATTCTAGCTAAAGTTCGAATTTTGGCTAAAGAGGTACAAATACTTTGAGTAGTAGAAGTGTGTCCTAGCTTTAAACAACCTGCTTATATTGAGCCTTTAGTGTAAGGTGAATTTATGTGTGAGGTGTGATCTATTGGTTACACCCGTGTGAGTTTACTTATGGATTTAAAGCATTAAAGTTAATATTGATTTTACACAGTAATGGAATATTTGTACAGCAGCACAACAAATCCTTGAGATGCTACTTTAAATGGCTTATCACCATTGCAAAATATAGGCATTAGAGCTATTAAACACCGGTTGAGAGTGTCATGGGAAACTCTTGTTATATCATACCTTTAGGGTATGGTCACACGTCTTAATTGCAGGGCGTACTGGACGCCCCGCAATTACGCCGAGTGTTCGGGAGCTCCCACCAGCAGCCCCTCGACCCGTCGACTACCATTACTCACTGCACATAAGCGCCGTGAATAAATGACATGTCAATTGTCTCCCCGCACCTACAATACGATTGTATTTTATACGTGGGGAGAGAAGGCATATTCCATAGTTCTCTTTGAGAACTGTGGATTACCGTAATGATTGGGGCGCATTTAGCTCGTAGTAAAGCACAGTACGCTATCAATATGTGGCGAAATGCGCCCCAAAAGAAGCCGTGTGAACATAGCCTTATTCTTTATGGTGCTGTTTCGTAATATGTCATCAGTGGAATTGAAGCAGTTCAATGATAAAATGCAAAGCTGTAGGAAACAGTCCTGCAGACCGAGTATACGCTCCTGTGATAGCGGTGTTTACACTGTATCCAATAACATGAGGATAAAACATTATATTAATTGCTTTGTTTTACAGCCACAGGCTACACTTCCAGATGTACTCCTATGGATGCTCAGCAATAACAAAAGAGTGGCCTATGCACGAATCCCAGCTCAAAATGTTCTCTACTCCGTGGTAGAAGAGGAAAAAGGGAAGGACTGTGGCAAGATCTCTACAGTATATTTCAAGGTGAAAATATACACATGGAATTCTAACGGATTTACATCCTTGTAATTATTTCTACATCTCAGCTCTAAAACCATAAACCTAATATTTTTCATTAATCAGATGGGCGATTTTAGGTTAATCAGAAGACATTGAAAGTGTGCGTAAGAATCAATAAGCATGGTGAAATAAGCTAGCAACATTGCAGTATTGCATTACATCTCCATTTTGATTGTTACATCACAGTCCACTCACTAGTACAACCGAAAAAGAATATAGACCAACGGGAAAAAGACCTCTTTTACTTCTTGCCATTTTATCTAGAAGTAACTTCACAGAAAAATACAGATTTCCTACCAAGAGCTGGAGATTCGAAAAAGTCACTGAAATTATACATCAAACTCTAAATCTAAAATCTACCTTTTATTACCTGCCAATAAAAACACTAACAAAACTACACCATAATCTTACTGCAGCAAAAACCACTGCCAAGATAACAATAGATCAGAAAAAATGTCTTTCCCTCAAAAAAGACCCTACACTATCCTACGGACAGGTCGGGTAGTCGTCCTGAATAGGACAGCCCCACCTTTGGAGGCTCGCCCTATTATGTTACCTACTATTTCCCTGACCTGCTCCAGAAATGTCCACTCCTTAGACAGGTATATCAGATTTCTATATACACAATTGCAGATAAATGGTAATACACCTCATAGGTAACTCTCACATAAAATAATGCAAATTACCAATCACCATAAGAAGTCATACAATTTTCCTCTTAATGTCTATATGACACTTTTCAAAATATACTGGGTCAACATAGAGTCAAGACCAATATATGATTAACCAAATCAAAACATATACATGATTAATCAGACCACAATCAATCAGAGAGAGAATTTTGGCAACAAGAAAACAACATTGTCTTGTTTAGATACGACCTTGTATATGCCTCCATCGCTCTCCTTTCATCCCGACGCGTTTCCCCCAATTAATAGAACTGGGTTCATCAGGGGATTTCAAAAACATATATATTGTATGATAATGGTCACAGGCAGTGATGTTTGCCCCCTTCTCAAGTCGATAATGTATATTTTGAAAAGTGTCATATAGACATTAAGAGGAAAATTGTATGACTTCTTATGGTGATTGGTAATTTGCATTATTTTATCTGAGAGATACCTATGAGGTGTATTACCATTTATCTGCAATTGTGTATATAGAAATCTGATATACCTGTCTAAGAAGTGGACATTTCTGGAGCAGGTCAGGGAAATAATAGATAACATAATAGGGCAAGCCTCCAAAGATGGGGCCGTCCTTTTCAGGACGACTACCCGACCTATCCGTAGGATAGTGTAGGGTCTTTTTTGAGGGAAAGACATTTTTTCTGATCTATTGTTATCTTGACAGTGGTTTGTGCTGCATTAACGTTATGGTGTAGTTTTGCTACTGTATTTATTGGCAAGTAAGAAAAGGTAGATTTTAGATTTAGAGTTTGGTGTATAATTTCAGTGACTTTCATCTTATCTAGAAGGCCTTCATTTTTGTGGTGTTCTTTTTGGCTTAAATATAGCCTTTAAAACTCTGAAAAAAGGAAAAAATATTGTCCACAGCCAGTTTTGAGTTCTATGACAGTGCCTCATTTTTCAAATCTGACATGTTACTTTATGTGGTACTAACTTTTTTTTATATTTTTACATATCAATGCGATTTTTTTTTCTCTTTGACATGTTGTGCTTTAAAGGAGTTGTCTCGCTACAAGGATTGCTTCTTATGTTAAAGATCTTGTAAAAGCAAGTCACTTCACAATATGTATCCATTAACAGTGTCATACCTATTCTGAGATATCTCCTCTTGTATGGGCTGCATCAGATTCTCAGGTCGCTATAGCTACAGACCTGTTCAATCTCTCATGATAGGCTGCCAGCACTGTTTGCTATAGCTAGAGACCTGGCTTCTACTGCAGCTTAGTAGAAGCCAGTAAACACGCCCCTGAATTCAAAATGAAACCAAGAAAACAGGACTGAGATAAGATGAATCAATGTAGGGAGACAACCAATTTAAGTTAGTATATGTAACTTGTTTTTAATAGAAAAAGAACAAAAGCATGTAAAATATATAAAGATTCAGCAGACAGTACCCTCTATATACAGTATATAAAGTTCCAATACTCAAAGTATATCAAAATCAATGGTCACATATACTGTCACAACGCAGGATATGGAGTCACATTATTATGAACAAGAAAAAGGAAAAAAAGCAATTGTCATAATAGTTTAAAAAATCAGACAGACAAAGCATCTGCTAACCTAAACCTCTTTCATTTTACAATTTACAGTGAAGGAAATAATTATTTGATCCCTTGCTGATATAATTTTAAGGGTAGTTTAATTTTAACATTGAGAGAGAGAATATCCAAAATAAAATCCATAAAATCACATTGAATAAATTATATAAATTAATTTGCATTTTGCAGTGAGAAAGAAGTATTTGATCCCTCTGGCAAACAAGACTTAATACTTGGTGGCAGTAAGCTGTGTACTGATCTCTATTTTATCAGTGATCTAACTATCACTAATACAAATCCCCTATGGGAAACAGTAAAAAAAATGTGAAAAAGTAAAAAAAAATGTGAAAAAACAGTAAAACACAAACAAAAAAACTAAAAACACATACACCGCCCTTTTTCTCTTTACAAATGCCAATCACCCTAAAAAAGATCAAAATAAATAAAAGTAATCATATTTGGTATCGCCGCATACATAATGACCTACCCTATAAATCTGTCAGATTAATTAACCAGCACAGTGAACGCCGTAAAAAAACAAGAAAAACAATCACAGAATTGCAATTTTTGTTCATCCCGCAGCACATAAAATGGAATAAAAAGCGATCAAAAACTCCAAAGTGGTGCCAATTAAAACTTCAGTTCATCTCACAAAGAAAAAGCCTTTACACAGCTCTGTATATGGAAAGACTAAAAAGTTATGCAGTGATGCTTAAATATTGCTTTACAATAAAATACTTTTTTTTTTTTTTTTTTTTAATGTCTTCAACTTAAAAAAAAAAAATATAAAATTTGGGTATCATCGTAATTGTGTCGACCCACAGAGTAAAACTAACTTGTCATGTATACTACATGGTGAGCACTGTTAAAAATAAAAATCACTCCTAGGGTTGCAGAATTTTCTTCACCTGGCCTTCCAAAAAACAGTTTTAAAACTGATCAAAAAGCCTTGTTCCCCCAAAAATGGATAATGATAATAAAAACTCATCCTGCAAAAAACAAGCCACTACACAGCTCCATAAACATAAAATATAAAAAATAACATAAAAAATAAATAAAACTGTCTCTCAGACTATGGCGATGCAAAAACATTTTCGTGTTTGAATAAAAGTGTTTTTATTGTGTAAAAACAGTAAAACTTAAAAAAACATACAAATTGGATATCGCTGTAATCGTATTGGCCTGCTGAGTAAAGTTAGAATGTCATTTATACCGCATAGTGACCGCCGTAAAAACTAAAAAACACTACCAGGATTGCAGTATTTTGTTCAAAATACCTTACAAAAACCTTAATAAAAAGCGATCAAAGCGTCGTATGAACCACATAATGATACCAATAGAAACATCAACTCATCACACAAAAAACAAGCTCCTACACAGCTCTATACACAGCAAAATATAAAAGCTATGCCTCTCAGATGATGATGACATAAAAACACAGGGCCACATGTATAAAAACTGTCTTGGTCTAAGACTGTTTTTGTTGCCCATTGCAACCAATCAGAGCTTCCCTTTCATTTCATATAGTGCTCTGAAAAAATGAAAGAGGTGCTCTGATTGGTTGCTATAGGCAACCAGGAAAGTCTTAGACCAAGACAGTTTTCATACATGTCCCCCACAGTTTTTTAAAAAGCATTTCTATTGTGCAAAAGTAATAAAACATAAAAAAGTATATAAAACTTATATAATTGTACCAATCTGCATAGTAAAGTTATGCTGTCATTAATACTGCATGGCAAACGTTGTAAAAATTAAGCCCAAAAAACACTGCTGGAAATGTGCTTCTCTCCACCCCCCATTTTCATGATCCAATCCTAAAAAAAACTATGAAACAGCTGTGTGCCCAAAATGCACAATACACCCCTAGATGAGATCCATGAGGGGTGTTGTATCCAAAATGGGGCGACTTCTGGAAGATTTCACCTGTTCCGGTACTTTGGGGCCTTGCAAATGTGACATGGCCCTACCAAAATCTGCATTCCAAAAGCCAAATAGTGCTCCTTCCCTTGTACCCCCTGCCATGTGCCCAAACAGCAGTCTACACCCACATGTAGGGTATTGCCAAACCTGGAAGAAATTGCGTAACACAATTTGAGGTGCTTTTTTCCAGGATTCCCTGTAAAAGTGAAACATTTAAAACTAAAATTGCAGATTGTTGAAAAAAAATAAATATTGAATTTTCACAGCCTAACGCTAGAAAAAATTGTGAAACACATGTGGGATCAATATAGTCACTGCACCTCTGGATATATTCCTTAACCCCTTAAGCCCCAGGCCTGAAAAGTAGTTAATGACCAGAACATTTTTTTAGTTTTTGCCTCCTTGCGTTTCAACAGTTGTAACTTTTTTATTTTTTCAATGATGCAGTTATGTGAGGCTCGTTTTATTCGGGACAAGTTGTACTTTATGGGGGAATAGTTTAAGTTTACTTATAAATAATTGCACAATTTTATTCATTTTTATTTTTTTTAATTTTTTACATTTTTTTTACACCATTCACATTTCACACTTAATAACTTGTTAGATTAATTCTACAGCTTATTATGGTCGTGTGGATACCTAATATGTGCATTTTTTTTTTTTTGTGTGTGTAATATATGCACACTTCTTTTTTATTAAATATTTATTTTAAATTTTATTATTTTTTTTTTATTAAATTTTTTTTTACACTTTTTAATTTTTTTTCCTTTTTTTTAAACCCCCCGAAGGGGGGAATGTTTTACATTTTTTTTTTAAAACTTCGAAAAGTTTTCATATTATATATGCTAATACATTCTAAACTGGTCATTGACAAGGCAGGATTGGAAACCACGTGTTCCGTCATGGGTTCCTACACGAAGCCTGGGGCCACCCCCTTTGGGCCCAGGGTGACTGTGGGGGCCATTCCGAGCTTGTCGGGGCCGGTGTTCGACAGACGAGCAGGGGAACCCCTTTTATTGCGTGTGGTAAGCCCGCCGCAATCAAAAGGGTTTTTAAAAGGGTTGGGGATTTATCCCCTGCCCCTGTCGCAGGAATGCTCTGGGGTCAGGGTGTGTAGTGCCCGGCGCCCCCAAAACCCCCAAGTCGCAGCAATGCCAAAGAGTGCTGCAGACGATTGACCCCCAACCCCTACGCCAAAAGACGGTGCGTGGTCTTTTGGGGTTAAGGGGTGTAGTTTTTTTCCAAATTGGTTTTTTTGGGTGTTTTTAAGTTTTTAAACCCCTTGGGTGTCCCCTAAACCGTAAAGGGCCCAAATAAAAAATATTGAAAATGAACCCCCAAAAACCCGGGAGGGGCTCCTTATCTGAGGTTGTGGTTGGCCAAAAACCAAAATGGCCACAAATTTTGGAAATTTGGAAAAGTAGAGGTTTGGGTCATAAAAATTTGGGACATCCGAGGGTGGGTTTGTGGGGTCTCCTTTTCGGGGGCGGTCCCCCCAAAGGGGTTTTAAGGCTAAGTGGAGTGAATAGGGACAGATATAAGGAAAAGATTGTCTATTATTTATTTTCATTGTACCCCATTCTTTATTCTCTCTGTATTGTATGTGTTGTTTGGCTAAATTGGGTTGGTG
>JAODAL010018544.1:0-74467 GCA_025379985.1 Phyllomedusa bahiana
TGCGGGTTCAAATTTAAGTGAAAGGTGGTTTTAAACAAAAAATGGTGGGAAAAATTTAAAAAATGAACCCCTATCTGAAATGTATACAAAATAAAAGGGGTTTGATCTAAAAAAGAGAACCTGCAGTTACTAAAAATATTGTACCCTATAAATTCAGGCTGCCCAATATCCAGGAAATATTTCAATAGAAAACTGTTAATAATAAAGCTATTGCAATGTCTACACTAAGTCTTGGTGAACTTTATCCAGTATTCTTTATAGAGCTTGTCTGTGTTCGCCCGCGGGGGCCCTCCCTCCGCTCCCCCCCATGACTTTACAGCAGTAGATGCTCCTTTAAAATTCTCTACCTAACTATATAAAATCTTCCAATCTCTAATCTAACTAAATTGTAAGGATCACAGCTAATAGTAGAGGTTTCTCTGTGAAGAAATAGAATAATTTCGCTGAGCTGTTTGGACACAAGCAGAGCGCACGTCCTTCTGCTCTGAGACGCTGAGAGACACTGAGGCTGAACAGGAAACGCTGTTCTATGTAAAACGAGGTCATGTGATTTTTCCAGCCAATCGCAACCATACACATCCCAGTCATGACGTCGCACACACATCTCACCCTGCTCTATTCTGTAATCTGATTTGCTGGCCGCCAAAATTACAGGAAGCGCCGAAAAAGGCGCAATCTTAATAGATGATGCACAGATTTTAACCTAAATTATCGCATGATCTAAAAAATCCGATCACCATAAAAACTGTGCCGATTTCAACTTTGTCGATAATAATCGCTCAACACTAGTCGTGGGGCCCGTACAACCCCTCTGTCACAATGAATGGGGTTACTGCCATGCTTGTTAAGTACAGACATATCCCACTATTGCTTATTTTAGACCATTCATATAAGTTAAACTGTTGTTTACTCCTCAAATCAAAAGCTTCCACACAAGACCTTCACAACAACCCGCTTATGAAGTCAAAGCAGTGAGCAAGTGTAAAACCTGCTTAAAGGGGTTGTCTCGCTACAAAGAATAGCTTTCAAATTGTAGGGAACACAAAATAAAGACATTTTCCAAATATATTGCTTTGTTCCTCTGTTTTCCCTAAGGAGATACAAGTGAATTTATGACCTCCCTGGCTATTTCAGTTCCCTCAGTAACCTACCTGTAAACAATTCTCCCCCTGCTGTTTGTTCAATGAGAAAAACAGTGAGTGACATCACCCACACAGGTCACAGCAGTGTCCTGTGCTGCTCACCCAGTAAAAAGCTTGATTTATGTAAAATAAACAGAACTGTAATTAGGGCTTTTGTTTTGGGGTTCAGATAAGAAGTCCTGTTAGTAGTTTTGAGAAGCTAATCTGATCTAATTAGCATCTGAAAGCACAGCATGGCATGGAGCTGTACAAGCAAGGAGCTTATGCAAATGAGTCAGTCTGAACCAGGACGTGACAGAGTATTTCATTCATGCATTCTCTGAACCTCTGAAGGGAGACAACTCCTTTAAAGGGACACCTCAGCATACCTATACAAAACTTAATTTATATGATAGAAGGCTTATCTGACAAAAACACACGTGTGATGTCACAAGTTTTTCTGAGTGAAACCCTCTTGTGATGGCAGCTTACCTTTTGGAAATACTTGCGATATCACAGCAGTTATTTGATGTCCTAGCTACCCAACAGACTGAAACAATCTTGTGATAGTACAGTCGCCTCCCTGGTAGCAGAGAGCAACAACAGATGGATCCTGTGCAAAAACAGTATCATGGCATAAATGGTATAAAAGAGGGATTTAACTTGAATGGTAATGTAGTTAATAGTGTTGATCGATTACGTTGGCTATCGACATCGGGCGATAGTCGATAGTCGGCCACCATCGATAAGGTTTTTCGATAGTCGTTTCATCTCCGATGCCCATTAAAGTCTATGGGAGAGCAACAACACCTTCATTCTTACACCAAACAGGGCTGGAGAAGCTGGAATTAAAGCCACAAACAGTCAAATGGATCCCTGCTACATCTTAGGCACAACACTTAGGCTATAAAAATCCACAGAAAAAGTCACACACCATTCACTATCCCTGTCTTGTACCACAGCATGACCCTTAAACCTGCATCACCCACAAATTAAAAGTGCCAAAAGGGCCCAGTTTTGATTTGAACCATCATTTTACTTGAATGGACATTGAATATCCCTGTCCTGGAACGCAGCATGACCCTAAAAACCTGCATGACCCACAGATTAAAAGTGCCAGAAGAAAGTAGCCCTTTGAACCACCATTTTAGTTGAACTGGACATTGAAAAAACCCTGTCCTGGACCGCAGCATGACTCTTAAACCTGTCTGACCCACAGATTAAAAAGTGCCGGAAAAAGGAGTCTTTTCAAACCACCATTTTAGTTGAACTGGACATTGACTATACCTGTCCTGGACCGCAGTATGACCATTAAACCTGTCTGACCCCCAGATTCAAAAGTGCCGGAAAAAGGAGTCTTTCAACCACCATTTTAGTTTCACTGGACATTGACTATACCTGTCCTGTGCCACAGCATGATCCAGGGCCGGAGTTACAGTGGGTGCGGGGAGAGCCGAGGCTGGCGTCCGTCATCAAATTAACATGCAGGTTAAAATGCCCTGATGACGCAGCAACGAAAAACTGTCGTGCTGAAGCAGAGTGCGGAAGCGGAAGTGTGAGAACTCCAGCCTTCCTCAGTACACAGTCAAGACCTGGGTAGCGCTTGCCCCTCCGTATGAGTGCGGCCAATGGACTTCACTTGGAAATACTGGGGGGTTAACGCTCCTGTTACACCCAGGTGCCCTTTTTCTTGGCATTCTTTTTTCATTTTACTCAATGTGCTGGAGGAAAAGGTCTCTGTACTTTTTTCTCTGTCCGTGCTCCATACTCCATGGTCCTCTGAATAACCTACATCTGGTCAATTTTTTCCTGTACCTCCCTTGTAAAATTCAGAGGAATTTTTTTAACAGCTTTTTGTACATGCAAGTTTTTTAGTAGTTTAATTCTAGAAAACACATTTTTAAAATAGTATGGAATCCCACCATGTCTTTGTTTATATTTTTTTTCAATTATATTAAATGGGTTGTCTCAATACAGGAATTGATAGCTATGTTAAAGATCTTGCAAAAACAAGTCATTTTGCAATATGTGTCCATTAATAGTGTCCTACCTATTCCTGTTTCTGACAGCAACATCACCCTTGAGCAACACTAGACAAGTGTGAAGAACAAATTCTTTTTAGAAACACTTTTTTTTATAATAGGACCTGTGTATAGCTGCATGTCACAGCAAAATGCCCCCAAAAATTCAAAACATGACCCATGAGCCATTTTGGACAAATTGTGAAGAACAAATGTCTGTTAGAAACAATTTTTTTTTAAAATTTGGACCTGAGTATTGCTGCATGTCACAGCAAAATGCCTCCAAAAATTCAAAACATTAACCCATGAGCCACTTTGGACAATTGTGAAGAACAAATGTATGTTAGAAACAACATTTTTTTTATAATAGGACCTGTAGCATAGCTGCATGTCACAGCAAAATGCCCCCCAAAAATTCAAAAAAATGACCCATGACCCCACTTTTGACAATTGTGAAAAAACAAATGTCTATTAGAAACAACATTTTTTAGAATAGGACCTGTAGATTGCTGCATTTCAAAGCAGCATGACCAAAAAAATTATAAATATGACTTTTTCAGCCACTGTTAAAAATTGTGAGGGAGAAATGCCACTTAAAAGCCACATTTCGGTTCCACAGGACCATAATTATTGCTGTATCTCACAGCAACATGACCCAAAAAATTTAAATATGACTTCTCAGCCACTGTTAAAAATTGTGAGGCAACATGACCCAAAACCTTTTGACAATGCGAAAAATTCTAAAGATAAAGTGAGTAAATGGAATTATGGTTTTGTCATGAAACCTTGGTGTCTTTTTACAGTCTCCTCACAGCAAAACCCAGCAAAATGAACTTTTGGGGAACTGAGAATAAAAATTGCAGTAAAGAAATGATCATTTTAAAAATAGTTTTTCAAGAGGACCATTTCTATTTGGAGAGGGAATGTGAAGTGGGACCAGCAACAAATCGGTGACCTCGGCAATTGGGGCACAACTTCATCAGAGATCCATGCCTGATTCATCTTGATGAAAGTCAAACGATCCAAAATTATCTGTGGAAAGCCGGATGCGTTTGTCTGTAATGACTCCTCCGGCTGTGCTGAAGGTCCGCTAGATATGACGCTGGCTGCTGGCAGGACAACACCTCTATGGCGTGGCGGCAAACTCGGGCCTTTTCGCCATTTTGGATACCCAGAAGTCTATTGGGTCCGGAACACATACAAAAACATCGGTGTTGAGACGCAGATAGTCGTGCACCATGATTTTAAAGCTGGTCTTGGGTGTTGTATGTGTCCCCTGCATTGCATGCTTTTGGTGAGGTGGTAAAAAGATTCCCAGAGGTCACCCATTAGGCTTCTGCCACCTTGCCTGCTGCTGCTGCCGCTACGGTAATTGGCACTCTACTGCTGTCACGTCGCGGGCGTTGTTCCACCGTGACATTTGAAGAACGTGAAGCAGACGAAAACAGATGTCTCCAGTTAATCAATCAGCAAGGTCTCCATTTTTCTCATTTTACTCTCTATTTGGGTGGGTGGAAGGAAAGTGCTGAGTTTTGTTTTGTACCGGGGATCCGGAGGGTGGCCACCCAGTAACTGTTGTTCATTTTGATGGCTTAATGCGAGGTCATGTTGGAGGAAATGGAGCATCCAAGCACTCATGTGAGAGATGGAGCCTTGATTTCCCAAGACTCTGGGTCGAGGGGCACTAGCAAACTGATCTTCCACATCTGACTCCTCCGCCTCAAATTCGCGCCAACCTCTTTCCAAGGCAGGGACGTCGGTAACATCGGTGTCTAGGAATTCTCCTCCTCCTCCTCCTCCTCGGCTGCCTCCGGCAAAGCTTCAACACAGCCCTGACTTGCCTGAGATGATGCACCCTGAGAGCTGATGCGCCACCTTGCACTAGCTCAGGACCCCGAACCACTGCCTAATGAAGACCGATGAAAATTTTGAAAATGTCGGGCCTTTGGATTTGACGGAGGGAAAGGCTCCGTGTCCGCATCTGTGTCCTTCTCCTCCTCCCCTCGCTTGGCCCGGTACCTGTTGTTTCAGAGTGTCCAACGATCGTTCCAGAACTAAGATCACCACAATGCTCATGCTGACAAAAGGGGATTTTCTGCACTGACCATTTTGGTGGCTTCTTCAAAACTGGCAAGGATGGTGGCAGAGCTCTTTCACCTGCCTCCACTCTCGATGGCTCAACACCCCGAGGTCCGCACCGCTGCTTGTCAGGCCATGTGTCACTTCGTACTGCGTAATGACATGCGCTGCTGCCACAATCGCTGGAGCATGTGGAGGGTTGAATTCCAGGTGTTGCCACGTCAACAATGAGAGGTTGACGGGGAGGCCGAGCTGACGCTGCAACGCAGCCAGGGGGATGAAGCGGGTGCGAACGGTGGAAGTGCATACTCAGACCTCGCCCTTTCTTCAGCAGGCAGTCCAGACCCGGGTAGCTTTTAGAAATTTCTGGACGACCAGGTTTCATGACATGTGCCAGGCAAGGGTGTTCTCCAGCCTACCGATCTTAAGGGCGGCCAGCAGATTTCGCCCGTTATCGCATACCACTTTGCCTGGCACAAGGTTCTTGTCACCCAGCCAGCAGTCGGTCTCGTTGCGGAGAGACCGTCCACAGCTCCTGACCTGTGTGTGGCGGTCTCCAAGACAGTTTTAAATTTCAAAACGGGTTGGTTTTTCTGGGCACGTGATGCCACCAGAGGACCTTGGGGGAAAGAGCCCTGCACCATTTCCCCGCGGTTTTGAAGAGCGTGCGCCGAGCCGGGGAGCCACCGTCACCCACAGAGACATCACCCAGCTAACCCAGGGAGCTGTCACAGAGATATAGCGGCCTTGGCCGTGCTTACTAGTCCATGTGTCGGTGGGCAGATGGACTTTTCCGGCCACAGATGCAGACAACGCGCTTGAAATTTTAGATGACACGTGGCTGGCCAGGGCAGGGACGGCATTTTGGCAAAGAAATGCTGCTCGGCATCTGCTATTGGGGGCAGGCAAGGGCCATGACGTGGCGGAACCCATCTGTGTCCACCAGACGGAAAGGCAACATTTCCAAGGCCAAAAGCCCGGCAATGCCGACATTCAGGCTTTTGCTTTGGGATGGTTTGGGTTAAAGTCTCTCTTCTGGTCCCAAACCTGGAAGACAGAAGGCCGGCTGCTAGACGGCCGCTGTACGGCGTGACGTTCATCAAATGGCGGAAGGAGAAGGGGTAAAGGGTGGGGGCTCTGGTGGTGCTGGTGGTACTTGGGCGACGGTGGAGGCTGAAGGGAGGCTGATCCCTGATCATGACTCTGAGAGACAGAGGAACGCTTGGTGGTGGCGGAGGAGGAGGAGGCGGAGACAGAGGGTGTGACAGTGGTTGGGGCCCGGGGTCGGTCTGGCCTTTTTTGGCCCAAGTGTTCCCTCCATTTCAACTCATGCATTCGCTGCATGTGATTAGACATGTTGGTGGTGGTTAACCACTTAAGGTTCTTGCCTCTACTTATGCGTTTACGGCAAAGGCGGCATATGACATCGCTGGGTGAATCAGAGGTTGCTCAAAGAAGGCCAGGCCTGAGAGGTCTGGACCTTTTTTGACGGCGATAAGCGAGGAGCGGGGTTTGCGCTGACGTGGCTGGCGGAATCATATCAGCGGACTTCGGGGACCGCCCTCTCCCTTTTTGTGGCAGGACCCGTATTGACACTACCCCTCGTCTTCCTCCTTGTCCACTGATGAAGCGCTGCAAGCAAATTCTGCGGAAAAGACCACGATGGATCCGCAATGTCGTCATCATTCATCATCATCAACACAGGTACTTGGTCGTCCTGACTTTCTGCATCCAGAAGCTGCGGGCTACAAAGCAAGAGGGCCTGCAAGGCGTTGCCCACCGCCCGGGATTTTGCCGATTGACCGGCTTCCTTCTCCTCCTCTGATGACATCAGTAACTGGCGTCAGAGCAGACTAAATCATCCTCTTGATCTTTTAACATGCCTTCTGACCCCAACCGCATTTTGTCATCAAAGAGGTCTCCAGACAATGGATTATCCACAGTGGTGGGTACACGAGTTGACATTTGGGCGGCTTCATGTTGGACGGATGCTGATGATGCTGATGACGCATTTTTGGCCGTGACTGGGAGGATGAGGCGGTAGGTCTGCTGTATGCAGGTTGCATTAAAACCCCTGAAGGACAGATTGGCGAGCTGTTCGTTACTGAGATTCACAGGGCCCTGACCCAGCGATGACAGGCCTGACGGTCCTGAACTGGGCGATCGCGGCATGCGTGTTGTCGCCCGCACTGGAAGGAGCACCTTCTCTCGTACCTCTACCTCCATGTGCTACCCCCCTCTTTGCTCGCTTACCACCTGCATTTCGCTCCATGTTTAGAAATTTTACAAATTTGAGAAGGTATGGGAAAAGTTTTGGAAAGTCTCTTATTTTAAAAAACGGCAAATCACAGCTATTCTCAAATCCCCCTAATCAAAAAAAAATTGCTGAATTCAAAATTTTAACTGCAAGGTGTCTCTATCAAAAATCTGGACTGGGCAAAAGTGCAAAAAAACCACGTATCTGTTATGTTTTCGTATAATACAAGGTATTTTTTGCACCTTTCAATTCACCTGTGGTGACTATAAAATTGCTGTTTTAAGATTTACGTGCAAGCTGCGTCAATGAACAAAGCTGTAGTGCGCCAAAGTCAAAAAACACGTATCTGAAATGTATTCGGATAATAAAAGGTATTTTTTGGCACCTATCAATTCACCTGTGGTGACTAAAAAATTGCAGTATTCACATTTAAATGCAAGGTGCCTCAATGAACAAAGCTGTAGTGCGCCAAACTCAAAAAACACGTATCTGAAATTTATTCGGATATTACAAGGTATTTTTGGCACCTATCAACCTGTGCTGACTTGCTGGATTCTAATTTAAGTACAAGGTGGATATATCAACACAGGTGGTATGGGAAAAATTGATAATGAACACCTATCTTGAAATGTATAATGATAATAAAAAGTGGAGTTTTGCACCTAACAAAGAGGGCCTGCAGTTACTAGAAAAGATGTGTATCCTATAAGTTCAGGCTGCCCAATATCCAGGAAATATTTCAATAGAAAAACTGTTAATAATAAAGCTATTGCAATGTCTACACTAAGTTTGGTGAACTTTATCCAGTATTCTTTATAGAGCTTTTCTGTGTTCGCCCGCGGGGGGCCCTCTCTCCGCTCCCCCCCATGAAATTTACAGCAGTAGATGCTCCCTTTTAAAAATTTTCTACCTAACTATATAAAATCTTCCAATCTCTAATCTAACTAAATTGTAAGGATCAAAAGCTAATAGTAGAGGTTTCTCTGTCAAGAAATAGAAAAATTTCGCTGAGCTGTTTGGACACAGCAGAGCGCACGTCCTTCTGCTCTGAGACGCTGAGAGACACTGAGGTGAACAGGAAACGCTGTTCTATGTAAAACGAGGTCATGTGATTTTTTCCCGCCAATCGCAAAACCCTACACATCCCAGTCATGACGTCGCACAACATCTCACCTGCTCTATTCTGTAATTGATTTGTGGACCGCCAAAATTACAGGAAGCGCCGGAAAAAGGCGCAATCTTAATAGATGATGCACAAAATTTTAACCTAAATTTTTCGCTTTATCTAAAAAAAACCGATCACCATAAAAACTGTGCCGATTTCAACTTTGTCGATAATAATCGCTCAACACTAGTCGTGGGGCCCGTACAACCCCTCTGTCACAATGAATGGGGTTACTGCCATGCTTGTTAAGTACAGACATATCCCACTATTGCTTATTTTCAACCATTCATATGTTAAACTGTTGTTTACTCCTCAAATCAAAAGCTTCCACACAAGACCTTCACAACAACCCGCTTATGAAGTCAAAGCAGTGAGCAAGTATAAAACCTGCTTAAAGGGGTTGTCTCGCTACAAAGAATAGCTTTCAAATTGTAGGGAACACAAAATAAAGACATTTTCCAAATATATTGCTTTGTTCCTCTGTTTTCCCTAAGGAGATACAAGTGAATTTATGACCTCCCTGGCTATTTCAGTTCCCTCAGTAACCTACCTGTAAACAATTCTCCCCCTGCTGTTTGTTCTATGAGATAACAGTGAGTGACATCATCACACAGGTCACAGCAGTGTCCTGTGCTGCTCAGCAGTAAAAAGCTTGATTTATGTAAAATAAACAGAACTGTAATTAGGGCTTTTGTTTTGGGGATCAGATAAGAAGTCCTGTTAGTAGTTTGAGAAGCTAATCTGATCTAATTAGCATCTGAAAGCACAGCATGGCACCATAAAAACTGTGCCGATTTCAACTTTGTCGATAATAATCGCTCAACACTAGTAGTTAATGTGATGTGTACAGAGCAATGTCTTACAGGCTGGCGTTGTTATGGTGACTGATGAGGGGCCTAGTAGTGACCACCTCAGTAGAAGAGGTAGTGTAGCAAGAGATTCACACACAGTCTGATATTATGCTGAACTCAGAAACATTCAGGGCTCTACAGCAATATGAGATGGACATCATATAATGATAGAAAACTTAAATATAGTTAAATGCATAAAAGAACTCCGGTAGCAGCCTTAGGTTGCAGAAAGCAACCAACTTATTATTCCTGACTCAGAGGTACAATGTTCTGAATTGGTCCCCTCAACCTCTGGGCAAAATAGCAGAAGCTATGGTTCCTACAGCTGAAGTTACACCCATGACTTTACTTATTAGAGATAGAACTCTCCTTGAGGAGAGGAAGCAATAAACTGGTCGATGTGAGGGTTTACTTGCCATTCAAACCTCACTGACTGTTTTGCATAAAGCAAAGGCTTATGGGAAAAGAGCTGAGAAGCTCCACAGCACACTCTACTGGATGCAGCTATCCTCAGTTCACATGCAGCCCACAGGAGCCTAGCAATGTGAAAGGGATTTGAGCCAAACCAGTTAGGTTAAACTACAGACAGCTGTTTCGGGGTATTTGCCCCTCATCAGTGCAGTGTAGAACTTACTGGTTGGCTGAGTGAAGATAGCTGCCTCCAGTAAAGTGCGCTGTGGAGCTCCTCAGCTCTTTTCCCATAAGCCTTTGCTTTGTGCAGAGCAGTCAGTGAGATCTGAATGGCAAGTAAACCCTCACACAGACCAGTTTATTGGTTCCTCCTCAAGGAGAGTTTTTTCCCCTTTCAAAGCCACTCTTGCCTCTCACCAAGCCAACCAGTAAGTTCTACACGACACTGATGAGGTGCAAATACCCCGAAACAAACTACTGTCTGTAGTTGAACTTAACTGGTTTGACTCAAATCCCTTTCAAATTGCTAGGCTCCTGTGGTCTGCATGTGAACTGAGGATAGCTGCATCCAGTAGAGTGTGCTGTGGAGCTCCTCAGCTCTTTTCCCATAAGCCTTTGCTTGTTAGAGATATTCATGTTTGGTGCCTACATGAATACGTAGCCCATTACCTCCTAGGACATTGGTGAGGGGGACTTTGTGTTTAGTTTTAAGTATACTTTTACAATATAACTTTTACTATAATCTTTCTAAAAAGGAAAATTCATAATATACTGTACGTTCCAAAGTGTCCCCAAATTCATATATCCAGTGTCCCGAGAATAACAAGTGTAATCACATCATATAGTGCAATCACAGTTGGTTGTCTTGCCATCAACAATTTGAATTACAAAGGGGAGGGTATTGTTTACTAATAAAAATATCATGCTACCACTCAGGGGATTCATCAGGGGATAGAAGATCATGACGAAAAAGTCAGCATACAACCACGTAGTAGGGGGACACTGTAGTATCTACAGAGTGTGGCACCTACTATCTGTAGACTCTCTACTATCTGTAGATACTCTAGTGTCACCAACTTCTGGTGATTTAACATAAAAGGGCATAACTTATTTTAGTGCCACTTTTTGCTATAAAAAAGTGGTGGACAACCCCAGTCCACCATGTTTTCCCTGATATTATTAAAAGTAACAAAAAAATCGCAAAATAAATGAGTAAAGCTGACAAAATTATAGCATTTAAACTTACAAAATTGGATTCCAATGTTGATAACACTGGAAAATACTCATTTTGGTGCCTTAAAGGTTGGAACCATTTTTGAGTTTGTTTGAAGCGTTGATTTTAAAAATGACACCCGTTTTCCACTATTAGCTTTAGTTTTGGAGATTCGGCATTGCCATCTTACCAAGTATATGCTGCTGGTCACTCAATATTGTACTAAAGAAATTAAATATTTAAAGAACACATGCAAACAAAAATATGAATGTGCATGAGCAGATGCAATTCTATTCATCTACTAATATTAAAAACATCCCCCAAGAACACTGTAGAAACTGAATCAACATCTCAAAACAAGACTGCACAACATGGATGGATTTCAACCAGCAGCACTCAAATACCCAGAGTAAGGTCGAAATTTCTAGGCACCAAAAAAAATGTTTTTGTTCCCTGGTGTAATTAACTCTGTTACACTCACTTACCTACATATAGGGCCATTTCCTTCCAGAAAATGGAGAACCAGAAAAACTTATCCCATTATTTAGGTCTCAGCAATTTGTCCACAGCTTCCCTTTAATTAGAAGGTATGCTTTAGGTAAGTATGAATTTTAAAGAGTTCACAAATGTCTTAATTCCCATTAAGCATATTGCTTTACAAGATGTTCTAGATGTTTTCCATTTGAAAATAAGAATTGTGTCTTCTAATTCCCTTCTGGTTTAAATATTTTTCCTAGGCTGATTATATAGGAGAACAAAAGAATTTTGCTTAAAGACTCTGACAAGGAAACAGTTTCAGTGTCTTGTAGCATCAGTGACAATTGTAATGAATTCAATTTGTAACAATTAAACTAAAACAAACCATATTGGGGGATCTTAACCTTGACATTATGAGTTAATTTAGTACATTTTCCTAGCAAAATTGGGTTGTATAAACAGCAGTAGTAATTAGTTTAAAATGCCCTGTAACATAGTCAGGAAATCTTCAACATCCCAGTATTATCTCACATGTTCATCAGAAACAGGTGTACAGCTTTGATATATTTAATTAAATATTTTAAGTAGTTCACTGAATAATACATTTGGATGCTAATGTTTATCTGCTGTTACTTATATTTTCTATCTATAATAATACTGCCACCATCTTGGAATGTTGGATAAAGGATTGTACTATGCCTAAAATAGTTATTTTTATTTTCTAAAACATCATAAAAAATAAAAGAAAGCCCTTCAAACCTTTTATTTCTTCTTTCCAGATAACAGCAGGGTAAGGGTAGAAGTTTGGCTGCCTCCTTTTTCTATCTTAATAAAATTAGAAAAATTATAGCTTTGAAGGCTGTCTTATAGGTAAAAAAAGACAACTGAAAAATCCACCTGATATTTTTTATTAATAAATTAAAATTATTTTTATTACATTTTATTCTACACTGTACTGGTTGGTATAAAATGCGATGTTTATCATATTAAATACCTGTTTTTTTATTGCAATGATAATTTTAGTGAACAGGTTTATTGCTAACAATAACATTCCTTCAAAAACTTTTGATTCAGTACAGATTCCCTGCCTATAAAGGAAATTTTGGTTCTTTTCCTATTTAGTTTTTCATCTCTGCCTTTCAAGAGCCATAACGATATTTTCTCTTTTCTATCAACATACTGTATTCAGTTTTTTATTTCCAAGTATGATCCTGGGGATACTAAATTAATACAGTTTTCTTTATGTTTTACTACTTTAGAAAAAAAAAACTTTTTGTTTGCTTTGTATTTTCTTAGACCAAAAACTTTTTTTTCTTTCTATTGTTGAAGTTGCGTGGGGGCAGTGATATGGTGCAAGTTTATGATCTGTAGCGCACAAAGCTACAGAGCTCTAAAAGCTTAGACTAGCCTTTAACATAGGTAAACAAGCTCCTGTGCTAGAGATAAGACTCAGCAGGAAGTGACTTACTATGGTCAGAGGGCAACTTGTGGAACCATCAGATAAAAGAGATAGCAGAGAGAACCTAGAGAAAACCCTTTGTTATATTTTCATGTATATGAAGCCAAAAGGAAAAGTGCTGAATGGCAGGTACATGTCACTGTTGATACGGTTCTAAGTGATATTAAATTCAATGGACTTAGCAAGAAGCTTAAGTTGCTAAGTAAGTTATTTAGACAGATTCTAGGTTCCAGGATATCGTAGTGGCTTTAGAAACTGGGTAATTTGATCATTCCTATGTGCTTAGTTTTTTTATTTACCTTGCTGTGCTAGGTTTCCAAGTTCAGTCAGTCCTGGAGGTAAATGAAAGGAGAAGCTGTCTGTGACCCATGAAGAATGTTGTGTGGGGTTATAAAACAAGATGAAAAGTTTGGTTCTGCTGCAAAGAAATAGAACAAACCACAGTAAGACAATTATTTGTTCTTACTAACTCTTCACAAGGTAAGTTTTCCTGTTCCTGCTTCTCTTGATGCCAGTTCCTCGCACATGTGACTACATGTAATATTGATGTAAGCACTTGATATACCTTTCTGTTCTTTGACTTATAAGCACTCTAGGGTTTAGAGGAACTATTGTAAAATATTTTTAAATAAATGCATTTGGCTGACCGCTTTTAGAGATCCATATTTGGAATAGATGTTACATTTTAGATAATAGCAGAGAAGAAGGCTTTTGAGTTGCCCCTTATTAAATAGTTTTTTCCACAAAGCAAATTGATGGCATGTCAAACATGTTATCAATGTCTTATCAAGACTTCTGGAACCACTATGAAGTCTGAAAACAAAGGCTACACCTTAGTGCTAATAGAATGTAACTCCAAAATGTCAACCAGGTAAAAAATAGTTTAGTGCGGCTGCGTAAAATACTGTCGTACATTTACAACACAATCCTGCAGATAATAATACTGTTGGTATGCTGCACAAAACATGCATTGAACCTGATCCATTTGTATGCACCCTTACAGTTCAGGATGTCATTGGCAATGAGTATTCATCACATTCTTGACCCAATGATACAGTAAAGTTAAGGATAGGAAACTCTTCCCCTTTAAAGATATGTTGCTGACCAAACTAATTTGTGGCTTCTACCAACAATTGATGCCTGTGCCCAGCACTATCTCCATTCTGTCCAGGGAAGTTGAAAGCACAAAAGAGGGCTCTTTGGACAGCTTTTTCATGTAACAAAAATGGAAAGGGAAAAATGTGCTTTCTTTCTTGAGCAAGATTTCAGGCCTTCTACAGGGGATTTCTCTCTCTCACTTGAGATAACTTGACTCACAGACCCAACCAATTCTAAGCATCTGGCAATATGGCACAGGGCTAAATGTAACATCAGCCTACCTCAGATTCAATCTTCCAGGATCCTTTATCTACCAGCAATCTTTTTTGATGCTAGTCAAGCACATAGACTTCCAGTGGTTTGAGACAAATGTTCTTCCTTGACTCTTGACCATATTTAGGCACTGTTATGCAGTGAACATCATTGCTTTGCCTCTCTAGTACTGTCAGATTTGTGCTAACAGCTTCCCAGCATCCTAATGGTCACAAAACAAAGCTTCTATTGATTTCCCCAAGACCTTCTAGTGACTGTTGTGGCACATAGATAGAGGGCCATGTTCCGTCTTATGACATTGACAGGGCTACATGACAAGTTTTGAACCCATGAAGAAGACACCAAGATAAATGAGCTTTGAAAACAGACTTTCCCCGTGCCATTGAAAAGCAGGAGACTTTTTTAAACCCCAAAGACATGAAAAACCATGGTTTTCCACGTTTTAAAAACACAAATTTACTTTTGGTGTAACCCTTTTCACCCCTGTTCCAAGGCTGCCATCTTGGACAGCCCCGGTGGTCTCTTATTTTAAAGGGGACGTCACTTTGGGTAAATTTAAAAATTGGCAAAAATAGGGTCATTGAAAATGATGAACCCTTTTTTTAAAAACTGACCTCACCACCCTTTAAATTTGGTAAAAGCAGTTACATTTACAGAACTTTAAAATAAATAAAATTTTTCCGCCCATTTCCCGACAAAACAAACCCCTAAAGGCAGAAAAACCCTTCTAAAAAGATCTGGCCCGTTGTCCAACACCCCAAAAAACCACTCCTACCGGGACCCCCAATGGTTTCAGGCTCCTCTCCCCCGGGGGGAAAACCCGACCCCCTTTTAGCCCCCTAAATTGGGCCCCCAAATACCTGGGTTTACCCAAAACCCCCTTTTTTTTTTGGGAGAAACGGGGTTTTTAAAAAGGCCCCTTCAGAAAAACCTCCCCAAAACCCTTTCCCCTGGAATGGGGGAAGGCCCCCCCCCCCAACACTAAAGGGTTTTTCTAAAAGGCCCAATCCCATAACAACCAATAAAAGGTTATTTCTTTACGTTTCGGCAACCTTGGCTACTAAACCCAATTGCGGGGCTTCCCCTATTTAAACCCCAGGCCCTAAATTTGGCTTTAAATTTTTTCAGGTGTCCTGCTTAATCCCCCTCATTTTCCAGGATGAAAACCCCCAAAGGTCGCTTTTCCCCAATGTTTGGCTTATGTTTTGCAAAATTAAATTTTAATGCAATAAAAACCATTTTTAAAAACAGTTTAAACCCTTTAAAGGGGGCATTAGGGGATTGTCCTTCCCTAAATTTACGGAAAAAGGGTTGCAAATTTGGGTGCATAAAAACCCAAATGCTAGCAGAATCTGTGCTTAAAAAACCATTTCCTTTTTTCAGATTAACCCCCAGTACTAGTAAAAAGAATTGTAAACCCCTCTTACCCAAAGGTGCCCAAAATTTTTTGATGCCCTCCCATACCCCAAAAAATTTCATCTAGAAGATAGTGAGATGAAAACCCCTACAACATATTTAACTTTTTTTGAAGGAAAAAACCAAAAAAATTTAAAGGAAATTTTTGGGGGAAAAGGGGCACCCCCAAAATTTTTTTTTGAAAAATTTCACCCAAAAAAATTCCTAAATGGGTTTAATAAACCGTGTTAGGCACACGCGGGGCCCGGAAAGATAAGAGCACTATTTGGCTTTTGGAGCACAGATTTTGCACAAAGGATTTTTGATCTCATCCCAAAACCCCCAAAGGGGTACCAGTACGTTAAATCCCCCAACAGAAGTGACCCCAATTTTGAAATTACACCCCTATTGATTTCTTAAAAGGGTTAAGTTATCATTTGGACCCCACAGCTATTCCATAATTTTTTTTTTATATTCAACCATGAAAATAAAAATTTAATTTTACTTGTAATATTAAGCACAACATTATGACAACATTTGTCATACAATTTCTACTCAGCACAGCATTACATCATATGTGATTGTAGACTACTGTTTCGGCACAGGGCTGAACACAGAAAGGAAAGCGCACAGTTAAACTTTCAGAGTGCAGTTTTTGCTTGACTGTTTTTTGGGTGCTATGTCACACTTGTAGAGCTCCTCATGTATTTAAAGACTTTTATAGATTTTTTTGGGTGGAGGGGGCAAGAAGTACAAAAACAGCAATTCCACAATTGTTGAAGATTTGTTTTTACGGTGTTCAACTTGTGATCTAAAAGATCAAATTTATAAATATTTTTTACTTTATTTTTTTGTGTCAGCATATTCTAAGAGCCATAACTCATAAGTTTTTTCTGTTGATGGAACTGTATAAGGGCATATATTTTACAAGATAATCTGCAGATTTAAATGGTGCCACTTTGGTAGTAAATATGACATTTATCCAGTATCATCGTGTATAACATTTTGTGGGGATGTAAGAAGGACACAAAACAAATTGCCACTTTTTGTCTTTCTCTTTTTGTTTTTTTTTACTGTGTTAACTGTACTACATAACTAACTTTAGTCTGTAGATTTACACAATCATGGTAATACCCAAATTTTATATTTAACTACTTCTGCACAGTGAAAACACTCTTAACCATTTCCTGACTGGGTCCTTTTATGCCCTTTTGGACCAGGCAAATTTTCATTTTTTCTTAGTACATGCGAGTTAGAACATTATAATGTGTTCTCCTGCTTGGGTATTCTACTATTTTTTTTTTTGCCTTTTTTCTGTGATTTTTAATAATATCAGGGAAAACATGGTGGACAGAAGTTGTCCACCACTTTTTTTACAGCAAACACTGGCAATAAATTACGTTTTCTAGTTGTGCACTTTTATGTTATAAGCTTTTTAATAGGCGATGTATAGTTTTAGGGTCATTGGGATGGAGCTAAAAGTTGTAATTTGGGCTGTTTTATTGTTTATATTTGTTTTATTTATTTATTTTGAATATTCTCTCCCCAAAAGGTCAGAAAAAACATCTTGGCGACCTGTTTTTTTTTTTTTTTTCGCATAACTTTTATCTTCTGTTGCTAATATGATAATTATTTTTATTTTTCCACAAAATAGCTGTATGAGAGATCTTTTTATTGATTCCCTTTTGTAGTACATCAGTTTTTGATCACCTTATATTTGTTTTTTTGTGAGGCAGGATGCAATTTTTTTTTTCTTGCAGCATTTGCAAGCATTGATGATCTTCAATTATAGTTCAGGATGTGGCAATACCAATTATTTATACAGTAGCTATTTTCCCTTTCTATTGTTAGATACCTAGATGCCTATGGACCATAGCCAGGATCAGAGCTAATGGCTATATATTAAACTGGGTGTCACCAACTCCAATGCTTGGGTCAATCCCATGAAGTACTAATAAGTTAGTTTGCATTAAGTGTCACACATCTATCTTGAAAAAGTAGGTCATGGGGTGGGAAAGAGCTTGAGTGTTTGATCTTAGATTAAGCCCGAATAGAGACAACTGAATGCTGGGCAGTACCATTGCCAAGAAAACAGTATTACCCAGCTTGCATCTCAATCTGAAGATTGAGCGAGAGAGTAAAATTGGATGGATGCCTATCCCTCTGGTCTACTCTGCACATTAAATTGTATATTAAAATTTAAATAAATGGGGACGAAAAAAGTAAAAACCCAAACGGGGCCCAAACATTTTTTAAAAAAAGGGAAGATCATAATATCTAAGTACTTTTGATTAATTTTTAGCTGTTTTATCTTTTATACAACTTAAAAAAAGTTATTGAATCCTAAGTTTTTGTGAACTGTGTTAAAATTGTAAACATAGCACTGTCACTTTAACAGTTTTTTCTCTTTAAAGATTACATTTAATATCTATTTCCCAGCAGTGTACAAACTGACTTATTACTCAAAAGCAGAATTTTTTTTGTTTTTTTTTAAAGCTTAAAAGCTGAATAACAAAATTGCCAAAAGATAAAAAGCAAAAAAAATTAACATAAGGGAAATTCAAAAAAAAATTTTAAATTGTCAACAAAACCCCCCGGGGAATTTTCCCAATTTCATATATCTAATTATCCCTGTCAGTTGGAAGAACTGACAAAAAGCATTCTTTGTTCTCCCTTACTGCCTCCCGAATCTCACCCCCCAATTAAAATTCCGGCTTTAAAAATTTGGGGACTAATTGCCCTTTGCAGTGCTCAAGAGCTCTGTATATAAATTTTTCATGAATGAAAAAGTTTTGGGGAAGAGAAATTAAATGCATCGATTTAAATATTAAAACCCCCAATAGGCATGCATAATTCAGGTGACCATGTTACTACCCTCACAAGCCCTTATTACAAAGATTAGGCTGGATTCTCTTTTCACATGCCTTTTTTTCTTCTGTATCTGCTTTGTGACAATAACTCACTTTGCACCTATTGAAAAGGGAGCAGTTTTATGCCCCTCGGCTCCCTTTTGAAGTTCCCAAGAAAAAAAATTGTTTTTAATTTAAAAAGAAAACTTTGAAGAAAAAAATTTAGTCTTATTTTCCCTGAAAAAAAACCCAAAGGTAATTTGTAAATTATTAAAGGAAATTTTTTTGTTTACTTTTTCTTTACTTTGTATTCATTCAAAGATTGTAATTTATTTTTGAAACAGAATAATGGCTTTTATCTACTCCCAAAAAAACAAGCATTAAACAGTCTTCAAATTTAAATGTCAAATTTAAAGCCTCCATTACTCCTACTGTTAGGACATTTTTGTGGAAAAACTTGCTTTTTTTCTTCTTTTCAAAACATTCTTGTTCATAACAAATTACAAATTAGCAATTAGATATTTAATTTGTTGGCAAGTCACATGCCCCTTTTTTTTAAAAAGTGGGGATGATGCCAAAAAAGTGGTAGCCCAAAATCGTTGCAGAAAAAAAAATTTAAAATTTTACAATACAAATAAAAAATTTTAAAATTTATTGTTTTTAAAATATATCTTTTAAATATGTTTGTTTTTGTGAAACTTTGTTACTTGGGGACAAAAATTCTCCCAAATTGTGGAGGGGATGACCACAAAAAGTCAAAAGGCTTTTTTCTTTATGGGGCCCAAAATAGAAGGAAGCTTAAACTTTTTTTTTTTAGATTGTAGAAGCCAACTGCCCAGGAATGCACTTAGGGGGATTTCCTTGCCATTGCAGCAATTTGCAGCCCCCCTTTCACTCCCTTTTGTAGTGAAAATTATCCCTTACACAACCTTTGTCATGTCACAATGATGTCACAAAAGGTCCTAAAGGTCAATTACAATAGACTGCAGTACACCATGGAAGACGGAAGAGGAGCCCTGTTTGTAAAAATAAGGGGAAAGATTGGAGATCTGTGAGGAGCATTGAGATCAGTGATCTGGTCAAAAACAGCAGGGGTTTTGTGAAAATGGCGGGCATCCGTATGTAAGAGAGAAAGATACAAGCAGCAGTCTATAGGTGAGAGAGGAGAACCACAGCAGCAGTCTATAGGTGAGAAAAGAAGACCACAGCACAGTTATGGTGGGGAAAAGAAACCCCCCCCCCCCCCCCCCCCCCCCCCAAAGCGGGCATATTTTTTGGGAAGGGGCAAATAAAAAAGTCAAATAGGGTGATGGGAAAGGGAAACCATTAAACAGTCTTATGTGAGGACGGTGGGCATGGGCACTAAATTATAGGGGGAAGGGCAGTTTTACTTGGATAGCGGAGGGCCAGAGCAGCAGTTTAATGGTGAGGGGGTTATTAGCAGTCAATATGTAACAGAGGACACCATCAGCAGCTGTCTCTGTGTTTGAAAGGAATGGGGCACATGTTATAGTCTGTATGTAAGAGAGCAATGGGACTTGACCGCAGTCTAAAAGTTAAAAAAAAGGAAAAACCCTAAGCAAGGGGCCTATTTTTATATATATAAATATATTATATTTTAAATAATAAAAAATTTAAATATAATATTTTAAGAGGGGGAGAAGACTATGTTTTATGACAAGGGGGCTATGTCTGGGGAGATGAAGGGGACATAGGCAGGGCAATTTGTATGAAGAGGGTAATGAGTTGCGGGCCCTATATGGACTTTAGCAATCTTTATGTGAAGAGAAAGGGGGGGCTTTAAGCCCCTTTTAAACCCGGTGAAGCTGCGGGGAGGGGGAAAAGGTTTTCAGTTTGTAAGCCTTTTGACCCAATTTTTGGGCAGTCATCCCTGAAGACTAAAACCCTGTGACTACTGATGATGCATCAGCAACAGGGGAAATCAGCCATCAGAAAATGTGTTGTAAAAATGTATGAAAAGGTTTTTTTTTTCCATCTTAGTTCCCTGTGGTTCTGCTATAGTATCCGAGGGATATCTCAAAGGATACCTGCAACAAAGCAAAGAAACGTTATGGAAAAGTTGAAAAACCCTCTTGAAAGTCCTACATTGCCCCTGCAGTAAGGGGTGGGGGATGAGGGACAAAAATATCTGTGCCACCAACTCACCACTGTAGTGGACAGCGGCTGCTAATATACTCACATACAGTGTCTGCTGGAATTTATAGCATGATGTATGCAGTTCAAAGCAGGGGATGGAGAAAGAAGAAAGTTTGATTTAAAGCCAACTTTTTCACTGTGCACTGTATTTACCAGTTAAGCGAAGAGTGTCTCCTGCTACTCTAACCTTATTGGCTTCACTGGTTCCTGCTGCATTCAGAAACCACATCAAAGCATTTTACCGTAAGTATGGAAATGTATATATTTAGATTGCATTTGTTGTCCTAGGCCCAGAACTCTGCTGTTAAGTAGATGCATCTGTTGTTTGGTCACTGTCCTAGAATGAGATATCTACTAGCATGTGGATCATACTCCCTCACTAAAGAGGGGGTGTAATAGAGAGAAATTGTTAAAACAGCGGGGAAATTTTATAGAAAAAAAGTTTTTTTTACTTTAAACCCAGGGTTTTAAATTTATGGTTTTTTCTTGAAAATATTTTTGTGAGGTTGCTTGAGTTGTGAGACTTGCCCAGTAATCCCCCGGGGGGATTTCAAAATACTTCAGGGAAATAGAAGTGTATAAAAATTTTTTTTTTTCCCAAAATTTAATTTTTTTGGGGGGATTTTTTCTAAAAAAAAGAGTTGTACCCTATGGGGAAAAAGTGGAATAAACACTGCTTTTTTTGGGAAAAAAAATGCACTCCGATTAAAAAAAAATTTTTCCCGTTAAAAAGGTAATATATATAAATCTATTTATAAAATTATTTATATATATAAAATATTATATTTTAAAATATACAAAACACAGAATAACCAAAATTTTTGGCCCCACAACCTTTCCCCAACAGTTTTCTGTATTTTATGACTAAAAGGATAGTAGATTCCCCCTGAAGGCACAAAACTATAAATTTAACACATGGGGAAATTTAATATATTAACAAAAAAGTGTAAAAACAACGGAAAAAATTTTTGGTCTTATTTTTCTGGGTTCTTCAAAGTAGCCACCTTTTGCTTTGATTATTTGTTTTGACACTCTTTGGAAATTGGGTCTTGGGGGCTTAAAAGAGGTAGTCACCTGAAATGCTCTTCCAACATTTTTTGAAAGGAGTTCCCAGGATGCTTAGCACTTGTTGGGCCCCTTTTTTTCCCTTTACTTGCGGCCCGCTCACCTCAAACCCCTCTCCCATTGGGTTAAAGGGCTGGGGATTTTAGAGGCCAGGTCATCTGGGGTTTGCACCCCATCACTTAACCCCCTTGGTCAAATAGCCCCTACACGTCTGAAGGTGGGGTTTGGGGTCATTTTCCCTTTTATAAAATTTAAAGAGGTCCAACTAAACGCAAACCGTATGGAATAGCTGGGAGCTGCAAGAAATGGGTAACCAGGGTGGTTTAGTTTCCTTCAATTGTGAATAAATCCCCCAAAAGTGTCCCCCGCAAAAACACCCCCCACACCATCACACCCTCCCCCTCCATGCTTCACCCGGGGGAAAACCGGCATGTAGATTTTTCGTTCCCCCTTTTTTCCGTCGCACAAAGACAAAAAGGTGGTCGGGAACCCAAAGGGGTCTAAATTTGACTCAAAAGACCCAAAACACAGATTTCCATTTTGGTTTATGTCCATTTCTTGTGTTTTTTTAGCCCAAAAAAGTCTCTTTTGGGTTGTTGCCTGTCCTTAGTAGGGTTTTCCCACAGCTATTTTAACCATGAAGGCCTGTTTACACAGGTTTTCCCCTTAACATTTTTTGTAGGATTTGTCTGTGCTAGAACTCTGTGTTGGGATTGACCCTTTTCCTAATCTGAGCTGCTGTTAACCTGCAAAAAACTGAGGCGGTTTACCGGGTTTAACTTTTCCCCCTGCAGCAAGGTGACTCCCTTTGTCCCCTTTCCCTTTCCCGGGCGGTCCTCAGTGAACCAGTTTCTTTGTAGGGACCGATGGTTATTACTACGGGACTTGGGGGCACTTTCAAATTTTTCCCCAATTTTTTTCCCGAAATGACTTTACCCTTCATTTTTTAAATTTAAAGATGGGGCCCCTCGTTTTTCTTTATTAGCTTTCTTTTTTCTTGCCATAATAGAAATTTAAAAAGCCCATTCAGTAGGACTATAAGGGTGTTTTCCACCTGACTTCTAAACAACAACAATATACAAGCACCAAAAAAAATCGGCACTAAACACCAAATAAATTTCCCAAATAACAATAATGAATAAAAACCGCCATATGTTAGGATTAAAACCATCACACCAAAAACCCAAAATTTCCCCCATAAGTGACCCCATAGTGGTAGATACCAAAGGGACACAGGTGCTTTGCAAAAAGTTTTACTTACCCTTTTTGGGCCTCACAAAGGGGGCTTTTTGTCTGAGGAGTTTTTCACTTTCCCTTTTTTTTCTCTGTTCGGGTCCCCGACCTCCATGATGAAAAAACCCCCCGTCCACCACGCTCCCTGTAGAATTTACAAAAACAAACACCTGAACTCCTCCCCCCTTTTTTATGAAAATTTTTTTTCCCCCCTGGTTTCCCCCTTTCCCCCCATGTAAAACTCTCCATTTTTTAAAGGCCCAAAAGGTAATAATTACCCCCTGGTAATTATGGACCCCCGTCCGCATGTAAGTACAGTGGGGCCCCCGGGGAGTAGCTAGGTTTCTTGGGGAGGAACCCCTAGGCAGTTTGGGCCCCCGGGCAGTAGCTGGTAGCTTTGGTTCCCCATGTTGGGGAGAATGGGAACCCCCCTGTACTTTGGGCCACCCCGTAGGTTTGAATAGGGCCCTCCTGTTTGCTTGGGCCCCCCGAAAACAGAAAATTCCCCCCCCCCCTAGATTAGGGCCCCCTATAAGCAGAAAAGTGCCCCCCCCGGGAGATTAGGGCCCCCCCGAATGCAGAATATTTCCCCCTCCTTTTAGATTAGGGCCCCCTGTAAGCCGAATTTGTCCCCCCTGTAGGGTTAGGGGCCCCCCGTAAGGGGAAAAATGGGACCCCCCGTTTGATTAGGGCTCCCGTAAGCAGAAAATGACCCCCAGTAGATTTAAAAACCCCCCGTATGCAGATAGTGGCCCCCCCCAGTAGATTGGGCCCCCATATGCAGAATATGCCCTTTCCCGTAGATTAAAGGGCCCCCCAAAAAGCAGAAAAGTGCCCCCCGGGGCTTAGAGGCCCCCCGTATGCCCGAAGATGCCCCCCCGAGTTTAGGGCCCCCAGAAGCAGAAGAGCCCCCCCCCCGTAGATTAGGGCACCCAAAAAAGCAGAAAAACCCCCCTGTAGATTAGAGCCCCCCGAAACAGAAGAATCCCCCCCCTGTAGATTAGAGCCCCCCCGAAGGGAAAGAGTCCCCCCCCCTGTAGATTAGGTCCCCCCGAACAGAAAAGTCCCCCCCCTAGATTAGGGCCCCCAAAAAGCAGAAGAGTTCCCCCCGCCCCGTAGAAAATTTGGGCCCCCAAAGCAGAAGGGAAAACCCCCCCCCCCCGTAGATTAGGGCCCCCCGAGCAGAAAGTCCCCCCTGTAGTTTTGGGCCCCCGAAGCAGAAGAGTCCCCCCCCCCTGTAGATTTTGGGCCCCCCGAAAAAAAAGAGTCCCCCCCCCCGTAGATTAGGGCCCCCAAAGCAGGAAAAGTCCCCCCCGTAGATTAAGCCCCCAGAAGCAGAAAATTTCCCCCCCCCCCCGTAGATTAGAGCCCCCCGAAGCAGAAGAGTCCCCCCCCCGTAGGTTTTGGGCCCCCCAGAAGCAGAACAGCCCCCCCCCTGTAGAATTAAAGGGGCCCCCCGAAGTAGAATATTCCCTCCCCTTATAAATTTGGGCCCCGAAGCAGAATGGTCCCCCCCCCCCTGTAGATTAGGGCGTCCTGCCTCCACCTCAAAAACGCCGGGGGTGGGGGGGGGGGAGAGGGCTCTTTTACAGTTTAAAGGGGAGGGGTGGGTGGGCAAAAGGGGGGCCCCCCACAGGTTGGGGGATTTGGGGAAAGGGGGGGCCCTTTAACAATTTTAAAGGGTGGGCACCCGGAAAGCTGCTGGCTGCTGAGAGGAGGTCCCAGCACAGCCCCTCCGGGAATTTTTCTATTACAGGGCCCGTGCACTGTAACCCCGGGGCCCCCTCTCCCCTTTCCTTGGCCGGCCCCCCCGGCCGCTGTGTGCCCAGGATGGGGAACAATTTGCATTTGTGAGGCTCTGCCCCCAGGGGGTGGGGCAGAACAGATACAAATTTTTTAGGGATCATGCCCGCGGAGGAGGGCCCGGCTTTCCCGGGTACGGGCCAAAGGGATGTAAGTAGAAGATTCCTTGGGGGCGGGAGGGTTTAGCCGGGAGCAAGGGGCCCCGGGGGCCCCCCCTCCCAGCACCGCTTTGCCCCGCTTTGGAACCCCCTTTTTATATTTTGGAAAATAGGGGTGGAAGGGGGGAGCGTACGGCAGCTTGCCGATAGGCGGGGGCAAAAGGGTCCCCTCGCACTCCCGGCCCCCGCTGTCCCACGCCCCGGGACTTTAGACTTGGACTGGCTCATAGTGGCCCGCGGGACCGGGGCCCCCGTAAAGCGCGGCGCTCCCGGGTGCCCGTGCTTTAATGTTCTGTGTGGGAAAAAAAAGGGGGGCCCGCTTGAAGCGGGCCCCCTTAAACTCTTCCGGGCCCCCCTACGGGGGTACCACCTGTACCCCCCGTATGGCAGCCCTGAAAAATAAAGGGGTTGTGATGTGTTTTTTTTTTCTTTGCCTTTTGTATTCTTTATTGGGTTTACATGTATGATCTTTCGGCCCAGGGGCCAAAATTTTTTTGTGTGCATATAGCGTAGGGAAAGCCCTGAATTATGGACCTGTTCTACTGAAGGTCATAGATTTTATGCTTTCTCGCTACTAAGACAATTCTGGCTCAGGTAAACCACATTTAAATTGGTCAACCTGTTCCAGCAGTAATGCGCCTGGATTTGCCGTACTAAAGCTATAAATATGTAGATTCATTCGGTTGTAGTGCGACATGCCTTCAGAATTCCCCCCACCCACCCCCAATCTCAGGCGCATTTAAAAGTGCCGCAAGCACCCGATAATGTGCCTAATTTAGGATTGTGCCTGATTAACAATATAGCGAACGGGGCTTAGCCAGTTTTTGGGCTGAAAGGACGCAAGAATACTGGCGCAGCCCCGTACATACATGTCGTCCTATGTGTTTACATCTTACATACATACTGTATAAAAGTGATTCACATGTGAAGACTATTAACCCTGTATTGCACTTGTTTTATACTATGTGATGATATTTAAAAGGGTTTACTTTTGTTATTATGAAGATTTTTATATTCACTGTATCTAAATTTGAAGGTGATTGTTCACTGATTTTTAAATATGCACATGATATGTTCAGAACTCAAGTGACAAACCTATTACTTTGAATAGGTAGAAACAGGTAAAAAACTGTCATTTTGGGGGGCTAGCCCTTTTGGTTGGCGGGGCTAACAGCTACTCATGATTATGATTTGAGGGGTTAATGCTCTAAATCTTCAGCATCTTACAGAACAAGGGGGCACAGCGCTGGGGGCAGTATGTCTGACACTAGCATGTGCTGTCCTCAGCAAGGGGGCATAATCTATGTGACAGGTTCCCTTTAAACTCACAGTTGTCTTTACTGGTGGACGAGGATATAGATAAGATGACACAAGTGCTATTTCAGAGTTGGAACCAGAGGTGGCAGAGCTGGTCAGGTAGTATAGAGTCTCTGTCTGTAACTCTTGGCCCAACTCTTTCTTTTACAAATTTAAATTGACATCACTACATACATTATGTAGTATATTTTCCAATACACTACACAAACAGTAAAGTGATAGGGGAGAGGTATGCCACCAGTGGTCACCCGCGCTGTCCACCTCAAGAAGTGGGGGCATAGTAAAGATGTCGCTGCCAGACTGCGGCGCCTACACTATAAAGACAGCCCAGCACACAGAGCAGAGTGGGCTGACCCCACAGTGGACACCACCTCCACACCCTGGTCCTTTTTTTCCCCCTTTCCCCGGGGACAAGTCTGACAGTCTGGTGACAATCAATTACTGGAGGATGGTACTCCTAAATTAAAGACCACTAAGCCCAGGACATACAGGGGACTAGGCGCTGCATGTCATTTAAAGTGATAATTGTTGGACCAATGAACAGTGTCAGCACTACGGTGGTAGAATTGTATGAATCCCCTTATTTGTGTAGCTGTGTGTACTGTGTGCAGGTGCATGAAGGGCGATATGTATGAATCTCGCCACGTCGGGGCGCACTTTTCCGGCAGTTTTCCGGTGTAATCTGCGCCTGATTTATGACGGCACCGGGGCGCGCTCATACATTCCATGTAAAGTCCGCCGCGCCTCACCAGTGTTTGAGGCGCAGTGCGGGGCTTAGGGCAGTGCGGCGCTGCGCCTTTGATTAGCCCCCGAGGTGTGCACTCATACATGCGGGGAAAAGTTCCCTGCGCCTCGCCAGTGTGTGGGGCACAGTGCGGGGACATGGGCGCAGTGCGGGGACATGGGCGCTGTGCGGGGACATGGGCGCTGTCCGGGGACTTGGGCGCTGTGCGGGACTGGCCTACATGTTTTTCCCGATTCGGAGGGGCGGGAAAACACGAGAAATCTTTAAAGATGTCCGTGGGGAGTTGAAAAAAAAAAAAGCGCCTTTAAAAAGGGGAAAAAACTTTCTCGAAAAGACTCAAACCTCAAAAATTAAAAAAATTTTTAAAAAAAAATTTTTTTCCAAAAATCTAAAAGGGCGCAATATCAAAATTAGGATTTTGGAAATTTCCCGGGGAAATACGTAATTAAATTCGAAAGCTATTTCATTGGTGGCAAAAAACCCCAATCAAAATTGGAGCGCATGAACCTTAAAACCTATGGGAACTATTGCCCAATCAAAAAAAGGCGGGAAATTTTAAAAAATACAGTAAAAATGCAGAAAAGAGTGTTGCTGAGCTAGCGGGGGCTTGCTACCCCGCCCAATCAAATAGGAGCGACGGGAACCATTTACCCCTTGGAGAAGTTTGAACAATCAAAAAAAGGGGGACAGTTCAAAAATACAGTAAAAATGCCGCGACAACCTTGTTGGGGAAAAATTGATTTATTTTTTAAAAAGGGTTTGAGCTCTTTTTGAGAGATTTTTTACATTTAAATAAAAAATGATTTTTTTATTTCTTTTTCTCCCATCCCGCCGGGTGAGCCCGAGATTGCATTGCGCCCCTTTTCCATAGACACAAGGGGGGAAAATAGCTCGCCCCCCCTCTGTTTGGCTGGGATAGCCAAGCCCCCCTGCCAACCATCAGCCTTTTCAGCATTTTTTTACTTATTTTTATGCCCGCCTTTGTTTTTTATTGGTTCAAACTTCTCCATAGGCTATAAGGGTCCCCCTTTTGCTCCTTTTGATTTGGGCCCAGATCCAAGCCCCCGCTAGCTCAGCCCAAACAGCTCTTTTTTTGCATTTTTACTGTATTTTGAACTGTCCGCCTTTGATTCTGATTGGCAAATTCTCCCCTGGTTTTTTTGGTTTATGTCGCTCCTACTGATTGGCCGGGTTTTTGCCGGCCAATAGAAAAGCTTTTAGAATTTTAATTACGTATTTTCCCCGGGAAATTTTTAATTTCCTAATTCTTGATATTGCGCCCTTTGATTTTTGGAAAGTGATTTTTTTTTTTTTTTTTTATTTTTAGGTTTTAGCTTTTTCTGATAATTTTTCCGCCTTTATAAAGACAATTTTTTTGGAAAATATCCCCGCTGCATAGCGGAGGCCGAATTTCTGTTGCACTTTGTATGCTTCCTCTATGTTTGTTCTTGTTCACTTCGCCGCCCCCCGGGGCATTTAACCAAAAAAAATAGGTTGGGCTGTCGAGCTCGAGCGCTGCTTTTCGGCGCGTTTGGCGAGCCCCGATCGTACATGCTCGGGTTTTCGAGGGCCGCGTCCCCCTGGAACGCCTACACCGGGCCCCTTGCCCCCCCCTTCAAAGGGGGCACAGCTGAAAGGGTGAAAATGGCCTAAAAAACTGCATCCCTCGTCGACAGGGGGTTCGGGCCCGGGGGCGCAGCTTCTTTTTCCCAAAAAAACAGGCGTAAAGCCCGTTCATACATGTCGCCCTAAGAGTTGCTGCACTCAATGAATGCAACACCTCTCCACTCCCTTTCAATGCACCCAAGGTTCTAGATCAGTGCTGAGTCTCCACTACATGCAGCATACACATACAGTTCAAAACTGTAGCAGATCAGGGAGCAAAACAACCCCCCAAATTAGCATTTCAGACTATGGGCTGCTTTGGTCTCCAGTAGTGTTGATCGAACCATTCGAGAAAAATTAAGATCGAGTCAATCTTTACGGTTTTATCGATCTCGATCCAATCCGATATTTTTACTGTTGGTTCGGATAAAATCCAGATCGAGACATGCGTTTGACGCACCGCACCATTTTAACTTTCACTTTAAGCTGCACTTTTGGCGGCCATCCAATCAGTGCAGAGCACAGAAGGGGTTCGAACATGTCACTTCTGAGGGTGTAGGGATCTCATTGGCTGCAAAAATCACATGACCCTGTTATATGTATGTCATTATTTCCTGCAGTTCACTTTCATTACTGAACGCACTGCTCTCTCTGTTTGTGCTTGCTTGCATGTATGCAAGAATACTATTTCTCAGCGATTTCTGCCAGCAAAAGCTGCTAGTTAGATTAGTTAGGGGAGGGGGGATACAGCAAGCTTAGGGAATCATAGACTATAGTTAGTTATTTTTATATTGCTGACTGCATCTTTCCCATCTTTATTCTGAGTGCCGAAAATTGAAAAGTGCCTCCCCCCAAAAAAAAGTGCCCAGAAGAAACTGCATCTACTCTTTTTCCTGCTGTCAGTGCCCAAAAGTTCATTGTTCCAGTTGTGGGGGTAGAGCTAGTGCAGGAAAAGTCACAGTAAATCTGATATCAAAAGACATCGCTTTTATCTACTGTTTTTCCTGCTGTCAATGCCGAAAAGGTAATTGTAACAGTTGTGGGGTTAGAGTTGTTGCATAAGAGACTCTTTCCAAATCTTTACCTTCTTAATATTTAATTTTTTTAACATGGAAAGAACCAGAGGTGGTAAGCGAGCAAGAAGGGGTGTAGGACATGGAGCTAGAGGTACAAGACAACGCTCTCCATCCAGTGCTACGGACAACACACAAGCAAGCACATCATCAGTCGCAGGACTGTCAGACCTGTCATCGCTTGGTCAGTTCCCTGTGAGTCTCGATAGTGAAGAGCGTCACCAATCTCTTCTTCAGTGGTTAACCCACCCTTCATCCAGCGATTTAACCTCCTCTTCCTCTCAATCAAGGGCAGAAATGTCATCTTCATCATCATCAGTCGAACCTGAAAGCCAAATGTCACCCAATAAACAGACCGCTCTAGATAATCCATGTTCTGAAGAGCTCTTTGATCACACAATACGGTTGAGGTCAGAAGGCATTTTAAAAGATCAAGAGGCCAAAGAGGATGATTTTGTCTGCTCTGACGCCCAATTGCTGATGCCCTTAGAGAAGGAGAAGAAAGCTGGTCCGTCGGCAGAAATACCAAGCGGTCAGCAATGTCTCGCAGTGCCTCTGGCTTCTAGCTTAAGGATGTAGACTGTCAGGACGAGGAAGTCACCTGTGACGATGATGACATTGCGGATCCAACGTGGTCTTTTGAGCAGCAGCTGGTGAGCACATCTTTAGTGGAGGAGGAGGATGATTGGGTGGTGTCAGTGCGGGTCCGGCCTTAGAAAGGGAGAGAGCGGTCGCACAAGTCCACTGACATTAATCCGCCAGCCATTGTCAGTGGTGGCAGCGGGAACACTGCTACTAGGTTTTCACCGTTGAAGATGTCCAGGACCTGTGAAGCCTGGGCATTTTTCGATCAAGCCTCAGATTCACCAACCGACGTAAATTGCCAGCTCTGCTTTCAACGAGTCAGTAGAGGAAAGAATCTAAAGAGTTTAAATACCACGAGCATGAACTGGCACATGCATGTAAAGCATGAATTGCTGTGGAAGAGTCACTTGCAGAATAAAGGCCACACAGGTCCTGGGCTCCCAACCACCATGACATTTTCTGCCTCTTGGGCCACTTCTAAGCCCAATGTGCCGATGTGCCAGAGTAGCATTAGCAAGTACCATCCCCAGTCCCAGATTCTGTCGGCTCATTCCCACCATCAGCAACACAGCCTACACTTTCCCCTTCCACCAGTCTGACCTGCACGCCGTACAGCAGCCAGTCCAGCAGCCAGCCTTCTGTGTACCAGGTGTGGGAGCATAAAAAACACTTTCACCCCAACCATCCCAAAACCTAAAGCCTGAATGTCGGCGTTGCCAGGCTCTTGGCCTTGGAAATGTTGGCTTTCCGACTGGTGGACACAGATGGGTACCGCCACATCATGGCCATGGCATGCCCATAATATCAGATGCTGAGCAGACATTTCTTCACCAGAAAAGCTGTCCCTACCCTGGCTCACCACATTGCAGAAAAGATTTCCAGCACGTTTGCTACATCTGTGTTTATCAAAGTCCATCTCACTACAGACACATGGACTAGTAAGCACGGTCAATGGCGTTACATCTCACTGACTGCTCACTCGGTTAGTTGGGTGGATGACAGGGCCTCTGGTGATGGATCTCGGTGGACACTCTTCCACACTGCTGGGATAGTGCACAGTCCAGATCCACAACCTCAACAAGTAGCATCACGTGCCAAGAGAAACCAAGCCGTTCTGAAATTAATCTGTCTTAGAGACTGTCAACACACAGGTCAAGAGCTGTGGACAGCTCTCCACACTCATACTGGCCAGTGGCTGGGTGCAAAGAACCTAGCATCAGGCAAGGTGGTGTGTGACAACGGGAAAAATCTCCCTGCTGCCCTTAAGATCAGTAGACTTACGCACATCCCTTGCCTGGCACATGTCCTGAATCTGGTTGTGTAGAAATTTCTCAACCACTACCCGGTTCTTGACTGTCTGCAGAGGAAGGCTCAAGATCTTAGTTCACACTTCCAGCGTTCGCACCCTGCTTCGGCACGACTGCCAGCGTTGCAGCATGATCTGGGCCTCCCCATCAACCGTCTCATTGTTGACATGGCAACATGCTGGAATTCCACCCTCCACATGCTCCAGCGATTGTGGCAGCAGCGTAATTCCATTATGCAGTATGAAATGTCGCATGGCTTGACGAGCAGTGGTGCAGACCTCAGGGTGTTGAGCAATAGAGAGTGGAGGCTGGTGAAGGATCTCTGTACCATCCTTGCCAGTTTTGAAGACGCCACCAAAATGGTCAGTCAAGATGATGGCATTGTCAGCATCACCATTGTGGTCATATTTTTACTGGAACAATTGAAAGACACTCTGTGGCAGAAGGTCCCAGAACTGATGGGGGAGGAGCCAAACACAAATGCGGATGTAATGGCTCATGCTGCGGTCCGACTCCCTGACCGCAGGTACGTCCGTTATCCGGCTGCTGCATTGTTCCCACGCTTCGCCCAGGGATGCTGTCTGCTCACCTGCTCCTGTCCTGCTTCCTCCTCAGCAGGTGCGCTCCTCTGCATCTTCCTCCCCACGTCAGTTCCCTGGATTTAAAGGGCCAGTGCGCAACAGGTAATTGTGCTCCTCCAATACAATTCCTGCAGGAGCTTTTTAAGGATGCCGTTTCCTGTTCTCTGCGCCCAGTTGTTAGTGTCCTTACCTTGCGTTTGGTTCCTGTCTACGTCATATGGCAGTCCTACATTTCTGCCATAGTCTGCATCCGTTTTCATCCTGCCTACCTCTTCTGCTGACTTTGCTCCAACCTCGCCTGCCTGTCATCCTGTGGTGCCTCTCTGTCTTCTGGCCTGTACTGTGCATACCACTTCAGCTATCACTGCTGGGGCCTACGTCGAGGGTAGCGACCTGGGGGTTACCCTGTAGCTAAGTCCTTCCTGCTTTGTGGCAGGTGCCGGTGAAGACAAGGGGCCCCTTAGACTCCGCTCCTCGGCGTTAGCTACGCCAGCTCCCTGCGGTGACCAGTGGATCCATTACTCTCTCCACTGAGTTTGTGACAGCGGACACAGAGCCTTACTTGCTGGATGTAGAATGTAGAAGGCCCAACTGTTTCCCAATTTTATCAGTGTTCTTTAGGCAGTGGTTTGAGGTCCAGGGCTGGTGCAGGATGGCAGTTCAGCTTACAGAGTAGGGCACATGAGGCTAGCCAGGGCTCTGGTGATGGTCAGGATAAGGAAGTGGAGGACAATGAGGAGGCAGGGGTGGACACCATCGGTACCAATTACCCTTCAGTGGTAAGAGTTTGGCACAGATCACAGAAGGAGGAGGAAGATCTGTTTAGTTCCGCTTGACCCTGAGGCTTGGGAAATCCCGGCAGCATCTCACACTATATTACCTGCAACATGATTTACACATCAAGGCAATCAAAATGAACAACCCAACACCATGCAGGGTGATTGGCATTTGCCAGAGAACACCAAGATTGGCAGATTCAACATTAGCGCCCTGTGCTCTTGATGGATGAGAGCAGGTTCACACTGAGCACATGTGACAGACATGACAGAGTCTGGAGATGCCGTGGAGAATATTCTGATGCATTACCAGTTTGGCAGTGGGTAAGTAATAGTGTGGGGAGGCACTTCTTTGGAGGGCCACACAGCCCTCTATGTGCTAGCCAAATGTACCCTGACTGCCATGAGTTACTAGGATGATATCCACAGACCCATTGGGAGACCATATGCAGGTGCAGTGGGCCCTGGGTTTCTTCTGATGCATGAAAATTCTAGGCCTGCCCCTCTGTTATCAGGCAGGAAGTAGAGGGAGGAGCAGAGTGCATTCCTATTTTTTTCATCAGTTCAGGCTGTATGTATAACTGCTTGCAGCAATTCAGGTGTTCTGGCTACAAGGAACTTGTGCAGCTTGGGATGGAGGTGACAGCTCGCAGACATGATAACTGACCATTGCAGAAGGTCTGCAGAGCTGTAACAACCTCTCTCTCCCACTGCTCCAACAGAAGGATTATGTCACCAGTCTTTAGTGAAGGAACATACGCCTCCTGGGGAGGAGAGACCCTCCCCCGGATTTGAAGGTGTAAGAAATAGAGAACGCTTAAGATTTCCCTGAAAGCTTGTAATGAGAAAACCTCTTTAAAGTATCATTATTAAAAAATATAATACCACAAGCAAATGTAAGAAGGCACAAGGTGCCGTCCTGGATGGCAGATACGTGTCACCGAGGTTCCTGATCTCGGTGAAATAAAGCCTGCTAGTGTTGTCAGTATGCTGGGTGTACTGACGTTTGGTTTATTCCTAGTAGTCTGACTGCTAAATAGCGGTCGATCCGGGGCCGGGCTTTTATTGGAGCAGTCCAAAGAGTAGGGTGAGTGGACTGCTCCCAGGTATCCGGCCCAGGTTTTGGCCAGGCCTATTTAAGGCAGGAAGTCTGGAGAATCAGGGGAAGGTGTGTGCTCAGTCAGTGAGTTTGGTCTGACTGAGAGGAAGGTGGAAAGGCTGGGCTCCTGCCTGCAATCTACCGTGTGCCAATTTCCCCCAAGCTGGGTGAGGACGGAACCCAGGGATTCTATGAACTGTGAGTGATACACATGAACTGTGTTTGTTTCCATTTCAAGGCTGAAGTTAAGCCGTGTTGTTTTGTTTTACATATATGAACTGTGGCTAAATAAAAGCCAAAAGTGCTCCACGTGTGCCGAGGACATTGTTATTTCTATTACCACCGAGTTGAATCCCCACACAAAGTACATAAGAATTTTGCAAGTATATAAAAGTAGTTGTTATTGTATTTCACATACCATTGAAAGGTAAAGGTCAACTTTCTAGATCTCTTTTTTTAGCGATAGTTCACACCTAAGACAATACTACATCAAATGCACTTGCCAAAAACAACCAACAAATAGTCCACAGTTAGAGACATTTAAAATATTAAAATTAATGTAAGATTATCAGCATTTTCTTACACAATTTGTATTGCTCTCACAATGTGTGTGGACAAGGAACATTAATATTTAACAAATGATAGCAATAAATTTAATATATGATTGACCAGTTATAAGTCATAATAAACCATAGTGTGTGTTATGTTTTCATTGTTTTGTGCAGGTGAAAATATTGGGCAAATATCCTCACGGTTGCTTGGAAACCTGCAAATTATAGTAAAACTTGTTACATGTAAACAAACATTCACCAACTATACAATGTAAAAAATGGCATTGCATCAAAATATCAAGCAGATAAAAAGGTAAAATATTCAATGTTCTCAATTGTCATTTTGTTCAGCTTTGCATGTATTATAACCAATGCATTATACCTGATTATACATGATTTCTCTAACTTTACAAATCAGCTTTAAAAGTTCTTGTAAACATGCATATTTTTCATGTATATGAATTTTGTTTTTGCAAAACAAAACTTTTTACTCATGAATATTCAATTTGCTATTCTTGCTATTTTATAAATATATTACAGGAAGTGGAACAGAAGAAAAACATAAAGAGCCTTGAAATGTATTTACACCACATTATTTACCTTTGTGACAGAACTGAGGTTCTTTAAATTCAGCAGGCATCAAGCAGTGTCGTGAGACGCTCCCTGATGTCACTGAGTGCTAGGGGACGCTGACAGCACAGCGATGTTTAATATTAATATGATATGTTTAATAATATAAAATGTTTATTATATATACTGCGCTCCCCCCGCAGTCTCTGCCGCCACATGTCAGCTCTTCCTTCACAAGCTGGGTGGCAGCAGAGACTGTGGGGCCAGATGCTGTTAGTTCAGAGTCTGCAGTACATTCCTGGGAAGAGGGGGTGGAGTCATGAAACTGCACCCATCTTCCAAAGCTCTGCCCCTTTCCCAGAAGTACCTGTACAGGTAGGGTGCTCTGGAAGGAGACTGATGAGTATCTGACTGCAGCTGTAGGTTTTACCATGGCTGGTTGTGGAAAATGAGAGGAACCCAACGTCGTTTTTTTTCCTGAAAATGGTTTCTTTATTAAGAATCTATAAATGGGCAGCCACGATGATGATTACATGAGTTACCCAATTTTTTGTTCTCAACAAATTACTTATTTAAAAAAATAAATAAATAAACAACATATATTTACCCCTCATCCATTAACCTTAACCAGTTAAGTTAAAACTGACATCTGCAGCCTGATACAATCAAAATGGAAAGGTCCCTCGATACTAGTCCTTTTCCATTCTAAAAATACTAGCCCGCAGCCACCCCAGAAGCAGAACATCACGTTAAAGGGCTTGCTTCTAATGGTTACTTTGCTCTTCTCAGTACCCCTGGTGCATTGAGTACTGGGGTAATAGTGACACGGGGTTAGTGTCAGCCTTGGGGTGACAAAAACCACTGCTGGCTGACACCAAGCCCGAGCAATAGCAGTGGAGAGGCATATGTTAGGCGCCTCCATTACTAACACTTTAAATAAATGGGGGGAAAACAAACACAAAACGCACAAAAAACTTTTATTTAAATAAACACTCCCTGATAACAGCCCACATTAACCATTTTATTAAAAAAAAATCAATCCAACGTTGGTCTGACATAATCCAATAAGTCCCACATATTTCAAAGCGGAAACCTGTAAAAAAAAGAAAACATAAAAAGACAGCATGGCAGTACTAAACTCCATCCCCCGCATCCCCTGAAGGTCATGCCTGTGCTGGTCTTCTGTGGGTTTAGGGTACGCAGCTCAAGATACACAATATGATTCTGGGGGGTATAGAGCACAGCCGCTGCACAATCTTCATGGGATGGTCCTCTGTCCTCCCAAGGAGAATGCAAGTAGTTCTCTGTACTCCTCTCTCCCCTTCGTTGTGTTATGCATCTTAGTGCCAACACAAAATACAAACCTAACCTATCACCCCATAGCCCACTCACCTCCACCTATCACTTCATAACCTCTCCACCTATCATCTTTTAAATTCCCCATAACCTCCACCTATTATCCTAGTTATACATAGGTGGACACAGGTTGGAAAGTGCTGGAAAAATTGGCAATCTAAGATGTTTGTGTGGTTAATTTTGCAGGGATGAGTTGTGGCCAGGAGAAGTCATCATGGCTGCCTGGACTGGTTGAAGAAGAAAAAGGAAAGAGAACAACTCCAGTCATGTATTGGTGAGTCCCTAGATGTTACTGCACTGCAGTCACTTAAACATCTGCAGAGCCTGTGTACACTTGTATCCACCATTATACAGTCAGTGTATGGAGGTAATATACAGTCTGCAGAGCCTGTGTACACTGGTCTTTACCACTATATGGTGGTAATATAAAGGCTACAAAGACTGTAGACTGGTATCTTCCACTATATGGGCACTGTATGGTGGTAATATACAGTCTGCACAGCCTGTGTACAATGGTATCTCTCACTATATAGTCACTGTATGGTGGTAATATACAGTTTGCTGAGCTTGTGTACACTGCTTTGTACCACTATGTGGTCACTGTATGGAGGTAATAGATAATCTGCAGAGCCTATGTACAGTGGTTTCTACTATTATATGGTCACTGTATGGTGGTAATATACAGTCTGCTGAGCCTTTATATGCTGGAATCTACCACTATAGGGTCACTGTGTTGTAGTAATATACAATCTACAGAGCCTGTGTACACTGGTTTCTACCACTATATGGTCAGTGTATGATGGAAATATTGGTTGCACTGTAATGGTTTAGGTTCAGGCACAGTTTGGCAGCATCTTCCAGCTCTCCTGAGATGCTGAATAGGCTATCCAACATTCAGGAAGGCCTGATGATGCCAGACCTCTCAATTAGCTTTCTTCCAGAGCCGTTACACAGTTGGATGTAGTGGGCGGTACCTCTTGTGTAGGAGTGTGGCTTGATATAAAGAGGGCATGATCTATGCAAATTTTTGGTGCAGTGGGCTACATATGCGGTATCTTTAGATCTCTCTGATGGCCACTTTAAAAAGTTGGCAAGCATCGTTTAAAGCTAATCAAATACCATGACAAGATACATTAATGTACTGATTTTGCTTCATTTCAGAGCTAGAGCAGTTCTTATCTCCTGCTTGCTTACAAATTTCTTTACCTTCCAAACACATCTCTCTGTGCTCTAGCAGCCCAGGTCGGGATGGTGATAAAGCACTCCCTGCTTTATTGCTTTATCTTATTAGCATCCCTGTCTTCTATCTAGAGAATCCAGCTCATCTGGCAGCCATTTCTCCACTCCTGAAGCTGCACGATCACTGTGCATTGCACCTTGTCAGATGCTAATTATAAGATAGTATGGCACATTTAGGGCGACATGTATGAATCTTGCCACGTCGGGGCGCACCTTTCCGCCAGTTTTCCGGCAAAATCTGCGCCTGATTTATGTCGGGGCCGGGGCGCGCTCATACATTCCATGTAAAGTCTGCCGCGCCTCGCCAGTGTTTGAGGCGCAGTGCGGGACTTAGGCGCAGTGCGGCGCTGCGCCTATGATTCGCCGCCCGAGGTAGTGCACTCATACATGTGGGGAAAAGTCCGCTGCGCCTCGCCAGTGTGTGGGGCGCAGTGCGGGGACTGAGGCGCAGTGCGGGGCTGCGCCTAAGATTCGCCGTCCGAGGAAGTGCCCTCATACATGCGGGAAAAAGTTCCCTGCGCCTCGCCAGTGTGTGGGGCACAGTGTGGGGACATGGGCGCAGAAGGGACTGTATTAAAGTGATTCACATGTGAAGACTATTAACCCTGTATTGCACTTGTTTTATACTATGTGATGATATTTAAGGTTCACTCTTTGTTATTATGAAGATTTTTATATTCACTGTATCTAAATTTGAAGGTGATTGTTCACTGATTTTTATATATGCACATGATATGTTCAGAACTCAACTGACAAACCTATTACTTTGAATAGGTAGAAACAGGTGAATAACTGTCATTGTGTGGGACTAGTCTTTGGTGGGCAGGGCTAACAGCTACTCATGAATAAGATTTGAGGGGTAAATGCTCTAAAACTGCAGCATCTTACAGAACAAGGGACACAGCGCTGGGAGCAGTATGTCTGACACTAGCTTGTGCTGTCCTCAGCAAGGGGGGCATAATCTATGTGACAGGTTCCCTTTAAACTCACAGTTGTCTTTACTGGTGGACGAGGATATAGATAAGATGACACAAGTGCTATTTCAGAGTTGGAACCAGAGGTGGCAGAGCTGGTCCGGTGGTATATTCTCTCTGTCTGTAACTCATGCCCCAACTCATCTTTTACAAATTTAAATTGACATACAATACATACATTTATGTAGTATATTTCCAATACACTACACAAACAGTAAAGTGATAGGGGAGAGGGATGCCACCAGTGGTCACCCGCGCTGTCCACCTCAAGAAGTGGGGGCATAGTAAAGATGTCGCTGCCAGACTGCGGCGCCTACACTATAAAGACAGCCCAGCCACACAGAGCAGAGTAGGCTGACCCCACAGTGGACTACCATCTCCACATCCTGGTCCTTTTTTTCCCCATCCCTGGGACAAGTCTGACAGTCTGGTGACAATCAATTACTGGAGGATGGTACTCCTAAATTAAAGACCACTAAGCCCAGGACATACAGGCGGACTAGGCAGCTGCATGTCGAGTTTAAAGTGATAATTGTTGGACCAATGAACAGTTTCAGCACTGCGGTGGTAGAATTGTATGAATCCCCTTATTTGTGTAGCTGTGTGTACTGTGTGCAGGTGCATGAAGGGCGACATGTATGAATCTCGCCACATCGGGGCGCACTTTTCCGGCAGTTTTCCGGTGAAATCTGCGCCTGATTTATGACGGCGCCGGGGCGCGCTCATACATTCCATGTAAAGTCCGCCGCGCCTCACCAGTTTTGAGGCGAAAGTGCGGATTTTAAGCGCAGGGGCGGCGCTGCGCCTATGATTCACCGCCCGAGGTAGTGCACTCATACATGCGGGGAAAAGTTCCCCGCGCCTCGCCAGTGTGTGGGGCACAGTGCGGGGACATGGGCGCAGAAGGGACTGCGGCGAAAATCTGTTCCGATGCGAGACAGGCTGCAAAACAGCGAGAAATCATTCCACATGTCGGTGCGGAGTATGAATCAAAAATCGCCTTTATAAAGGCGGAAAACATTATCAGAAAAAGAGCTCAAACCTCAAAAATAAAGAATAATAAAAAAAAATCACTTTCCAAAAATCTGGAACGGCGCAATATCAAGAATTAGGATATTGGAAATTGCCGGGAATTACAGTAATTCAAATTCTGAAAGCTATTCTCATTGGTCCCCCCGGGCAGAAACCCCGGGCCCAAACAGAATAGGAGCGACATGAACCATTAAAACCTATGGAGAAGTTAGGACCCAATCAGAATCAAAGGCGGGACAGTTCAAAATACAGTAAAAATGCAGAAAGAGCTGATTGGCTGAGCTAGGGGGTTTTGGCTATCCCGACCAATCAGAATAGGAGCGACAGGGACCCATTATAGCCTATGAGAAGTTTAAAACTAATCAAAATCAAGGCGGGACAGTTCAAAATACAGTAAAAATCAGAAAAGAGCTGATTGGTTGAACTAGCGGGGGCTTGGCTATCCAGCCAATCAGAGTGGAGCTACTTCTCCATTTAAGTCTATGGAGAGATCGGAACAATAAAATCTCGTCTTCAGCACCGGCGGCTGGAGTATGAATAAAAATCATTTTTATAGTTGTAAAATTTTCTTGAAAAAGAGTCAAACTTCTATAAACATAAATCAATTTAATCACGAACAACGCGTTTGTCGCGAGACCGCGCTACAGGGAAATTGAAATTTGAAAGAATTGCCAGAAATACAGTAATTCAAATTCGGTACGCTATTCTGATTGGTCGGCAAAAACCACCAATCAAAAAAGGAGCGAAAAAAGACTCATTATATCCTATGGAGAATTTTGACCAATCAAAATCAAAGGCGGGACAGTTCAAAAGACAGTAAAAATACAGAAAAGAGCTGATTGGCTGAGCTACTTCTCCCATTGTAGTCTATGGAGAGATCGGCGCAATGCAATCTAGGCGCTCAGCGCCATGCGGCATGGAGTATGATGAAAAAAATCCTTTTTATTAAGTGGAAATCATTATCAGATAAAGCGCTGAAACTTCTATAAAAAAAAGCAGTTAAATCCGTAACAACGCGTTTGTCGCCGAGACCGGTGATAGAGAGAATTGCCGGGAAATAAAGTAATTCAAATTGTTTAAGCTATTCTGATTGGTCGGCATAAACCAGCCAATCAGAATAGGAGTGACAGTGGCCCATTCTAACCTATGGAGGAGTATTGACCAATCAGAATAGGAGATTGCATTGCGCCGATCTCTCCATAGACTACAATGTCAGAAGTAGCTCGCGCTCTGATTGGTTGAGCTAGCGGTGGCTTGGCTATCTCAGCCAATCAGCTCTTTTCTGCATTTTTACTGTATTTTGAACTGTCCCACCTTTGATTCTGATTTGTCAATAGTTTTTCCATAGGTTTTAATGGTTCACTGTCGCTCCTATTCTGATTGTCTGGTTTCTGCCGACCAATGAGAATAGCTTTCAGAATTTGAATTACTGTATTTCCCGGAAATTTCCCATGTCCTAATTCTTGATATTGCGCCGTTCTAGATTTTTGGAAAGTGATTTTTTTTTGTAGTTTTTATTTTTGAGGTTTAAAGGGGTTTTATCGTTACAAAGATCATGTCTCAGATTATGGGGACAGTAAAAATAAGCACTTTTGTAATTGGGTTGCATTACCTCTGTCACTTGTTTTAGCAGATATGAGCATCTCTGTAAATCTGTCTTCTATTTCTGCTGTTGCTGGTTAGAACGTCCCCTGGTCAATTCTCGCACCCTAGACACACCCCCTGCACTGTGATTGGCTGGCTGACCTTTCATTCAGCCTGTTGGGATACGCCCCAAGACAGGAAATGCCCCGGCCATGCCCCCTGCGCTGTGATTGGCTGCCTGCACACTCTGTGTTTACTCCCCTCTGAGCTGTTAAAATCGATAGTGAAACCAAGGTCTGCTGGCTCTATGTACATCTCCCAGCTTTAGGGTCAATGTTCTGGGCAATTACTGGCTGTTTAAGGGGCTTTTGCCAAGAGGTTGATTCACCTCCTCACAGATCCAGTCCTTAAGCTGCTACTTGGAAAAGAAGGTGTTCTGTTCCTCAGATCGAATGCAAACCCCGCCTCCTTATGATGTCATCACCTGTAATGCATAATATAAGGATTCAACACTGTGTCTGTATAAGCTGCTTGTGTGGTGCAGAGCTTAGGTGATCAGCCCTGCAAGACAGAGGTTTGGGAGTTCAAGCCCCATCAGTAGTTTTTTTTTTCTTTAAAATTTGTACACATATGTAAAGATATGAAAATATATGTGTAGACATCTATAATTTTATTCATATACACACACAAAGCTCCCCTATATAGTGTCCTATCCTTGCAGTCACACCAAGCACTTCCAACATACGTGATACAATGCATATATTCTGGGGGATGAGACATGATATAGGGGAGCCCTGTATGTTGATATATATCATTATAGAGATTAACATATATATTTTAGGTCTCTCTACATATGTGTAGAATTTAGGGGGGAAAAAAATATACCCTGTGAGTGACTAGAACTCCAAACCCCTTTGTTGTAAAAGCAATAGTCTACCACTGCTCACTGCTTTTCCTCTGCACCACCAGCCCAAGTTAGTTACAAGCTGAGCAGGGCCTTCTCTCAAAGCTGATTTGCTTCTCCCCCCATTGTTTTCACTCACATGTCACTGACAGGAGGCAGAGATCTTACTTGAAGCTGACATATTGTAGTTAAATAAAGATCTCTTGCTGTTGTCAGTACAATTGGATGAACACCACTAGAAGTAACAGCTGCTGGCTTTCAGTTGTGTGTAAACTAAGACATATGACAGGTGCTTACTGGAGTTTGGAGCCTCAAGGCTGCAGACATAAGCAGGCAGGAGGCTACAGAGCTGTTATATCCAGACAACCTTCTGCATCCCCTGCTTTAAACAAAATGATGATGTCAAGTTTTCATGAGGGGAGACACGCCCCCTTTTAGGAGAGACACCCCCCCGCTGAAGGAGAAACACCCCCCGGATTTCAAATCAATTTTGAGAAAAATAGCTGAACAGCATGGCAGTCAAACGATAACACCCCTTTAAGCTCTTTTCGAAATTTTTCCACTTTTTTTTGGAATCATACTCCATGCCGCAGGGGACTGAGCCCCGAATTTTCTTGCATTTTCATTTTTTCCTCCATTTTCCGTTTCGATTCACTTCGCCTCCGCCGGATCTTTTTGCCAAAATAAACTAGGTCCTTGGGAGCTGAAAAAGCGTTTCAATGCGCCGCGTTTCCAATTTGCATCGACATGCCTCTAAATTTTTCGACGCCCGCGTCCCGCCCCCGGAAAACGCCTACACCGCGCCCCCCACCGTGCCCATTCCCCCCGCCCTTCACTTAAAGGTTACTCCAAAAAACAGGCGAAAAGCCCGATCATACATGTCGCCCTTAATGTTTTAGCATCTTTCTAAACAAAAACAATCACATGATTGTATTCACGCATTCCTGATATAAAAAAAGGAACTTGAAGGTGATGACAGAGTTCCAGGTCCTCCACTGGATTAATCCATCAAGTCAAAGATCTGATAAAATGGTGGATGAGAAGACAAAGTGCCATGAAGTTGGCAAGAAGGTGGGTATTTTCCTGACTCATGAAGTGGCTGTTTAATTTTGTATTTAAGACCAACTAGATATAAGTAGGGTAAACACACTGTCTACAGACAGTGGGCGATACCTGAGTGAGGGAGAAGAATAAGATTTATCCTTTCCCCCATGTGGCTGAAAATTCATCTGCATTCAAGTGCCCGAAACATGTTGTATTATTCCCCAACTCAGAGAGCAATGCCCCCATTTCAGAACCCTCTAACGGAGCGCCGGGCGTACATATGTCTTCCACAGGGGAAGCTGCAGAAATCTATGGAAGCTGCAGAAATCAAGCGATCAGAAGGAACAATGTGCCGTGGAACTGCCTTTTCTCCAATAACATCAGAAGCATGGGGGGAGGGCTTGGCCTTGACTTTCTCCTCTGCAATACAGAAGTGGATCACGAAGTTGAACCAGGAAAAGAGTAGCAACCACCTAGCTTGATGTGGATTTAGGCGCTGAGCCGTTTAGAGATATGAGGTTCTTGTTGTCGGTAAATATATTGCCCGGGTGACGAATCCCTTCCAGGAGATAATGCCACCTTCAAAGGCCCCGTTTTTATGGCCCGTGTTCTTTTATCCAGACTCAGATAGTATAAAATTCTTTTGCAGAAAAAGTTTTGAAAAAAAAATCCGCACGGAAGCTTGCCTTTTGGTTTTTTTTTGTGTGAGGACTGCACAGGTACTAAGGAATGTTCAAATCCTAACTTCGCATTCTTGAGAAAAGAAAGAGCTCTTACCTTTCCGAAAGGTGTTGATAGTGATGTGTAGTCAGATCTGCTAATTTAATAATGGGATTAACCTATTTGGGACTTTTCGGAAAGGTACTTCATTTGAAGATAATGCCAGTTAAACAGGTTTTCATAAAGATTTTGTTCATGATATTGCTACATTGTATGAATTCATTCATGCATATGGATATGCTTCATTTTTATACATAAGTTATCGATTGAGTATAGGTTAGTGTCAGGCACCAGTCAGGGGCACACGAACAGACACCAAACAGAGTGAGGCACCTGCCTGCTATGATACTGGTCCACCAACCATGTGCCTGCCTTTTTGGTGGGTTACCGATTCCTTAAAGGTTGGCTCAACCAGAAGAACTAGGAGCTAGAGATGGCGAATTTCTCAAAAATTCGATTCGGTCACTTCGCCGAATTTTCCGACAAAAAATAAATTTGGTCTCGAATTACTTTGGCACGAAATTCGCGTTAAAAAAGAAGCTATTTCCAGGCTGCACAGAGCCAAGCCTGCAGGGTGCTGTAGAACGTTGTGCCTTGCTTACATATGCAGAGGGAGCTTGTTCTGGACTTCATACAATAGTTGTGTTTTAGTATATGGGACACGCAGAGATGATGCGCCTGCTCTTAGAATCGCTTCACTATATAAGTCCCTGGGCACTTAAGAGGGCAAAACTGACCAAAAAAACTCAAGCGGGAATGTGCCTGATAAAGTCATGCAGCGGAAAGCTGGAAAAAAAACAAAGCTGAGAGTCAGGTGGCTAACATTAGTACAGAGTGTGGAGGTGACGGCGGGCAGCGGCAGCCACGCAGCATGAGGTCAGGCAGTGGCACAATGATTCTGGAGGTGGCAAAACACGGAGGATCGCCACAGGAGTGTCACAATGACTGAGGAGCGGAGGTCACGGCGCAGCAGTGAAGTATGAGGTCAGGCCAAGTTGGCACAATTGACAATTCTGGAGGCGGCAAAACAGTATTAGGCCCAGAGTGGCACATCACACAGTGTGGAGGTCACGGCGGACCGAAACACGTATGAGATCAGGCTAGTGGGCACAAATGACATTCCCTGGGAGGTGGCATAAACCGAGGAAGCCAAGAGTGGCACACAGACTGAGAGCGGAGGGTCACGGCACGGCAGCAGTTTGAGGTCAGGCAAGTTGGCACAATGACATTTGGAGGCGGCAAAACAGTATCTTAGTACACAGTGTGGCACAATCACACAGTGTGGAGGTCACGCCGGCTGCAGTATGAGGTCAGCAGTGGCCACAATGACATTCTGGAGGCTGGCAAAAACGTATTAGGCCACTGAGTGGCACAAGCACACAGGTGTGGGGTCACTGGCGGCAGACAGTATGTGATCAAGGCGGGCTGTGGGCACAATGACATTCTGGAGCGGCCAAAAACAGGTATTAGGCACAGAGTGGAACATTCACACACGTGTGGATGTCTCAGCTGGCAGCAAGTATGAGATCAGGCATTGGCACAATGACATTCTGGAGTCGGACTACTCTAAACAGTATTAGCCACAGGAGGTGGCACAATGATATAGTGTGGAAGGTCACGACCTCAGCAGCATGAGATCAGGGCCAGTGGCACAATGGAATTCTGGAGGTGGCAAAAACAGTATTAGGCACAGAGTGGCCCAATCACACAGTGGGAGGTCTCGACAGCAGCAGCATGAGATTCAGGCAGTGGCACAATGACATTCTGGAGGTGGGCAAAACAAGAGGAAGCCACAGAGTGGCACAATGATGAGAGCAAGAGGTAATGGCTGCGGGGCAGCTAGGCATGAGGTCAGGCAGTGCACAATGTCACAGTGTGCAGGACATGGCAGCGCCCACAGCTGCAGCATGAGGGTCAGACAGTGGCACAATGACACAGTCGTGGATGTCCGCGCAACAGCAGCAGACAGACATAAGCTGCAGCATGAGGTCATAGGCCAGTGGCACAATGCCAGAGTGTTGAGGTGGGTGGCAATACAGTCCCTGGTATAGATTTGGTAGGCAGATGGAGAAACTGTTCAGCAGATGTTGTGGCATTCAGGTGCGGGCTGTATCAGAATAGTGGCTGAGGCAGGTAGTTTGAAACCAGACTGACGCATAAAGGCATTGGTGTGTGGAAATCCATGGTGTTCACGCCTGATTCATCTTGACAGAAGGTCAGTCGTTAACATTTCCCTTGGACAAGCGGGTCTCCTTGGGTAACGATAGCCCCCGCCGGCACTGAACACCCGCTCATGATGCCACACTACTGGCCGGGCAGGAAAGCTTCTCCACTGCAAAACTCGGCAAGTTGCGGCCACCAATCCAGTTGGCTGCCACAGTAGTCCTGAGGATCTTCTACACTGAGGTGGCAGAGTGCTGTTCCAAACTAGGCCCGCAAACCTGTTGTTCAGGGACTGCTCCAGGGTACTGGCTGCTGCTGGCGATCTTCCACTCCTCACTGGCGGGTGTAGGAAGCTGCTCATACAGTATCCAGATTTGGTTACTATGATGGAGCTGGTAACTGCTTCCTAAAACCCCCCACCTTCCCCCAGCAAGCCGCGGCAGTTGTGGGGCAGTAGAGTGTACGTGAGCGCAGGGAACCCCCGGTCAGCCTGTCAGAGGAGGGAAGATGCCGCACATAGGCAGTGCAGCCAACTGATTTACGGAGGATTTCCCTATAGTATTTGAGTTTGTCTGTCTCCCTCTCAAATAGCTGGGATAAAAAGGCGAAAAAGGCTCCCCATCTTTTTGGACCGAGTAGGCGAGGGTCAAATGGGTGGGAGAGCCAGATCCGTCATCCCTCTGCCGGGATGCTGGACTATTCGGCTGTCCACTAGGCCAGGCAAATAATGCATGCTGTGGGTCATGCTGCACAAGTGCTCCGGAGGGGGCTCCACTGACTCCATTTCCACTGTATACGGCCACGGTGCTTGGGAGGTTCATCTGCCTCGTCTTCTCATCGCCATCCACCTTCACTCCAGCTGCTCTCTGCTCCTCCTCTATTGTCACTTGGGTTAGCAAATCCACTCATTATCAACAGACAATGCTTCTGCCTCCAATTTCCTCCTCCTCCTCCATTTCAGTCCCCAACCGGACTTCAATTGTGGCACGAGATGTAGTCGCCATGTCTCCAGTCCCCTCTGAACAGAAGATTTTTCAGCATCTGTTTCCAGGACATGAAGCAGTGGAAGATGTTATTCATCCCGTTAGTCCTGGAGGACTGACGAATAACGTCGACCTCCTCGACAATGGCTCTCAACAAACGGCAGGTGTCACGCGGATGAGCTGCCACTGGCTGACATCAAAAGTTACACGGGGAGTACTTCTGTCTGCCTGGGATCATCAAAAATCCATTAATGGCCTCTTTCTTGTTCATACAGTCAGGTCCAAAATGTGCAGGCTGGATTCCAGCGGGTGGAAACATCGCATGATCAGAGTGTGTTTTGGGGGAGGCCGTTCTGCCGCTGCAACTCGAGGAGGGTGTTCGCTGGCTTTGTAAAATGGTTTAAGTGCATGCACATTTTCCCGGGCCCTTTTTAAAATTTCTGAAATCGGGGAAAAACTTCAGGCCCTTTTTCACAACCAGATTGAACACTGCCCATGCAGGCGCATGGACCTCCCCCCTCGTGCAGCGCGGAACCCATTTTCCCTCCCTTTGGTCCTCCCAGGTTCCGTTTTGCGTTGGGCGGGAGGAAACCACACATCGTTTCTTGTGTGGCGGAGCAGTTCCTCCCTGGTGACTTCTTCCCCGAGGAAACCCAGGTGTAGAACTCCCCTGAAAACGCTTGCCCTACACATGTGTATGATGGAGCGTACTTGTGGAGGCGGGAGATGGTGGGGGGGGGTGGAGGGGAGGGGGCCGGGACATTGGGGCAGGGCCATTTTGAAAGTGGAGGAGAAAGCGGGGTCCCTGTCCAAGTTTTTGGGTGTGCCTGGGCGGAAGCAATTCACCCAGGGGCCGTAAAGGACATGTAGGCCCTGCCCGTTTTACAGCTCCAGAGTCCGGCTGCCGTGCCCTTTGGAAAAAAGAAAAGCCAGGATGCCCACCTTTGTTCTACATATTTATGAGTGTGGTACTCCTTTTTGGAAAAAAAAATTTTGGGCTTGGAACCCCATCTCGGCTCGGACAAGCCATTAGTTCTCTGAAGGTCAAAGTCCACCTTTTGGGAAAAAGGGAGGGGACTGAACAACAATTTGGGGACAGGACCCCGGTCACTGCTGCACCTTGGAGGTTGGACGCAAACTTTTGTCTTTTTTGAAATTTTGCCTCGTGAACGCTGCGGGGCCCATGAGTAGCAGGAGCGGAGCATCGGACCGGGGATGATGTCAAGGAAACATCCTTCTGCAGAGGTGGGGGCTTGCGGGCTGCAATGGATGCTGCCACTGGGAGGTGCTGTTGTGCGGCGGGCGGATGGCCACCCATCTGACCACGTTTCCCCCAGGCCACCGGAGGTGACCTGCATGTGTTGCGGGCCTGGTCCCAACGTTAGTTTCCCGGGCCCACGCTTCACTTTTGCCCACAGATTCTACATATACCTATTCGGCTCCTCCCGGTGTCTTAGAAAAAACTGCCACCGCCGATAAGGATTTTACCGCCAACGCTCCGCACTGAGTGGGGCTATGCCGCCGCTGCCGCTGAGCCCCGTGCCGCTACTTTTTTGGACCTGCGAAGCGGGTTTTTTACCCCGTGGCCGCTTGGCTCCCGACCTCACACTGCTGCTATCCTGCTGACTCACGGCCACACGACCCACTTGCTGGCTGCGCCGCTGCCTGACGCGCAAGCTGACGCCCTCTTCTCCTGACGATGATGAAGCCATTGCCTCACCCGGCTCCCAAGTGCGGTCGGCTACATCATCATCTATTTGTGTTTCATCGTCACTGCTGTCCTCATCACTGGTCTTGGTATGCAGAGCTGACCCTCACAACATGACCTCCCATGCCACTCTCAACATCTATACTTTGCCGCCTACTGCAAGAAGCAGGGGATATTGGCCCCATTTCTTCGCTGCCAAGTAGCTGCTGACTGCCCTCCTCAAATTGTTCATCCTCGCTATATAGTGGCGCTGAGCCCAGACCACATAGTAGATCTCTGGCTGAGGGAACCGGATGGGACAGAGGCGGGCTGAGGACAGGTGAGGGCCGCTGACCCGCTCCCGGGCCATGCCAACTAAGGGTTGTGTCTGACGTTCCCACCGACTCTTGGCTGGGGTTGTCAGATGTCATCTGGGAGGAAGAGGATGACCTAGTCAACCAATCAAGAACCATTGGGTTGCTGAACAACACACGGCCGCAAGATGACAGCGGCAGTTGTGGCCTCACCGAGTGACCCCTGCTGCGACGTCCCCTTGCTGTGCTGCGACCTGGGCCTGCTCCAGGAATGTTTGTGCCACTGCCACTCGCAGGTGAAGAGCCTGCCACCTCTCTGTCTGACATACTGTTTGTTCTAAAATGTACAGACACTGTTTGATGAAGATATCTGTATATGATAAATACACACCCTGTATTTGACTCCAAATGAACCCACTAAGAAGCTTGGGTAACCCTTGGATATAAATTGCGCTCCACAAATGGCCAGGAAAAATTGACTTGTATGTGCCGTTTAAAAACTGTGTATTTTACTGAATATAAAAGCACAAACAGGCTTAATTAACCTTCGGATATGAATTATGCTACAGCATTTCTTCTGTGGCGGTGAAAAACAAAGTTTCTTTTACTGAGTACAATTGCAGAACAACGCTTACTTAACCCCTGGATGTAAATTGCGCAAAAGAATTGAGCAGCCAGAAACTACCAGCTTTGTAGCATGTTAAAATTGTGTGTTTTCTACGCCACACAACAAGAGATACAGTTGTAATTAGCCTTTGCTTGTGAATTAGGCTACAGGAAAAATGTATATATTTTGGCGGTGAAAATGACGGTTTCTTGGGGTCAGCACACCAGCAAAACCACGCTTAATTAACCCCTGGATGTAAATTGCGCAATAGAATTGAGCAGCCAAAAATGAAGTGGTATTTGTATTGTAAAAACGCTGTTTCTTTAAATGAATACAACAGGAACTGGCTTAGATCCCACTTGGATATTGAATGTATATGCAGCTGCAGTGGACGCACACTGGACTTCAGATCCAATACCCCAAAAAATCAGAAATAGAACATTAAGAGAACAGTCTCTGAGACAAGCTGAGACACCCCACAAAAATCGCTGTATAAAAATCAATTCTTCAGTAACAATCAGCCGCGGCAGCACCTTCCCTGATCAGGACAGTGAGACGAGTGTGAGCTCCCGGCGTCGCGCCCGGACTTATATAGTGCGGTGACGTCACAGAATCCCGCCGGTCTCTGATTGGCTTCATCTCTGCACATGTCATGCAGGCTATGCCTTCTTCTCCTCCAGAGTGCTTTGCCCCATGTAACGCCATGTGCTGCAGCCATTTTATCAATCAAAAGCACACTTCCTTCACCCGAAGTCCCCAAACTTCGACTTCGTTCAGAACTGAAGTTTTCCTGAAATTCTAAACGAATTCCACTTCGTTAGAATCGATTCGCCCATCTCTAGTAGCAGCCCTAAATTCATTCATTATTTATACAGAAACTCATCCGGAATTTCATGTACAGAGGAAGGACAGGAGACGCTTATTCTTGAAGGACCATTGTCATGAACTTGTAATGCCTCACATGATAGAGCGAAGTGATTTGAAATGCTTGCCAAAGGAAACTAAAGAAGCAATGAAACGGTGTGGCGTACAGTTTCAGATTATTCCAGAGCCAGGAGAAAGAAAACGAAAGCGTTGTTTCATGTGTCCAAGAAACATAGAGAGGAAAACTGAGCGATATGGGTCCACTTGTAAGGAAACTGTTTGCAAAGAACACTCTTCTGAAAAATATAACATGTCAGAATTGTTTGGAAGACTAATATACTAGAAAAGAAAGTTAGAATAAAAATGTAGCTGCAGCTAGTTTGCTATAGATTTCTATGCATTTTTTGTGTGTTTTCATGTCTTTGCGTGAAATTTGGGAAAAAAAAGATTTTTGGGTGTTTTCTGTGAAAAATTATCATTAAAATGTTGTCTACTATTCATATTTCATTGAGCAATTTTGAAATAAACTTGTGAAAGTTATTTAAGTGTTTTTTTTCTACATAATGTGCATGGGGGCCTAAAAGGCCCCCATGACGTTAATATGTATATTTTTAACGTCATGCATTCTAGGGTTAAGGTCTTGGGGTCTGACTTGACTGGTCCCTTGCTCGACTCATTCAATTCAGTATTGGATCGATGTCCTTTCCCGCCTTCTTTCTTGCAGGCATTTATCACTATAATCCCCAAGGAGAGGAAGGACCCCGCCGTATGCTCAAGTTATAGACCCATCTCACTGATAAACACTGATGCCAAACTCTTCGCCAAGTTACTGGCCCTGCGTCTTAACGACATATTGCCTGACTTGATACATCTGGACCAAGTGGGCTTTATTCCAATGCGTGAGGCCAGAGATAACACCCTCAAGACGTTTAGCATCCTGCACTTGGCCCGAGCAGCCAATACACCCTGTATGTTTCTCTCCATCGACGCTGAGAAGGCATTCGATAGGGTAGATTGGATTTACTTGCAGGGAGTACTTCGATCAGTTGGGTTGGGGTCGGGTATGTTGCAATGGATTATGGCCCTGTACCGTGACCCTTTCGCGCAGCTTAGAGTGAATGGTGTTCTCTCTTCTCCCATCCCTATACGAAATGGCACCAGGCAGGGGTGTCCACTTTCGCCACTTCTATACGTTCTCACCATGGAACATCTCTTGCAGGCGATAAGGGCTAACCCGGATATCAGGGGCTTCCCAATCAAAGGCCAACAGTTTAAATGTGCAGCTTTTGCTGATGATTTGCTACTATATCTCACCCAACCTCTCACTTCCCTCCCGTCCTTGATGGCTGTGATGGCCCAGTTCGGCTTGGTTAGTAATTTCAAGGCAAACCTGTCCAAATGTGTGGCGCTTAGTGTAGGTCTAGATGATAACTTACTAGCTTCATTGAAGCCGGACCTCCCTTTTACATGGGCTACTAGGTCGTTTAAATACCTAGGTGTGCACATCCCGGCGGACCTGACGCATGTGTTTGAGGTTAACTTTACGCCCTTGATAGGCGTTGTGAATTCTGATCTCTCCCGATGGGATATAAAAAAAAAAAAAGATTTTTCTTGGCTGGGTAGAGTCAACATTTTAAATATGAATGTTCTGCCTAGGCTGCTTTATCTATTTCAAACCATTCCGATTTTTTTGCCCCGCGCATTCTTCAGGTCGCTTTCTAAAACACTAGGGAAATTCATATGGTCTGGAAAAAGGCCCAGAATTGCTAAAAACATCTTGGTTAGACCTAAGCTGGAGGGGGGTCTGGCATTGCCGGACTTTAAGGCTTACTACTTGGCTGCCACGGCTGGTAAATTGGTTTCAACAGAGAGCAACGAAACTATGGATACAGTTGGAAGAGGTGGTGCTTGGCTCCCCTCTGTCTGCACTTCCTTGGCTCAGATCCGCCATGGGGACGCGGGGTGGGGCTATGGGTCTCCCTTATATCTCGCAGATTACGTTACGTACTTGGCAATCATACGGCTCAGCCACCAAACTGTTAGAGTGGGGTGGTCCCCTGACCCCGATACGTGGTAACCCAGGGCTTGGACTCTCAGCTAGTAGGAGTAGCTCCAGCGTCCAGGAGACACTTGTATTCCGGGACCTTCTGTCTGATAAGCGCCTCCGCCCCTTTTTGGAAGTTGTGCATCTTATGGGACTCCCATCTCACTCCTGGTTTAATTACATGAGGGTCTCTCACTATCACCAGATAAATAGAGTGGCCCTGAATTTACACAGACCTTTGACTCCGCTCGAATCCCTGTGTGTAGCCCAGACGTCATCTTCACACCTGATATCCCGCATCTATGGCTTGATTATTCAATCGACGTCACAGGTCGTTCCTGCATATCAGGGAGGTTGGAAAGACCCATAACGGAGGAGGAATGGTCTCAATCATACGCCCTGTCCTATCAATCCATACTCTCATGTAAATTGCAGGAACTCAATTTTAAGGTTACCTCGCGGTGGTATCGTGTACCCTATTTGCTCAACAAGATCTACCCTTCAGTTTCAAATAGCTGCTGAAGATGCGGGTCGGCTGTCGGATCTATGACCCACATTTGGTGGGAATGTCCACTTTTACAACCCTTTTGGGATAAGATCATTGATCTCATTCACCTTATCACAGGGACACTTCTCCCAAATGATCCAAAGGTGCTGCTACTATTAATGATCCCACAGTCGGCCCGTATTACCAGGGGTGGTCTTATTGTCTTCATGCTAATTGCTGCAAAGGCATTGATTCCCCGAATGTGGCGCTCCACCTCTGTCCCCTCTATCAGTGACTGGTTCAAGGAACTCTTCCATATACAGCGCATGGAAGAAATTAGGGCAGACGACAAGCAGTTGTCAATTAAGCATCTGCAAACTTGGAAGGCTTGGATAGAGTTTACAGCCACTCCAGCGTACTTTACTTTTATTTAAAGCATGCCACCTTGACATCCTGAATGTTAACCTTATTGGACCTTGTGCATTATGACAACTTTTGCCCTTTGTCTTTAGGTGACATGCCCACTTCTCTGGCACCCTAGGTGAGCATTCTTTTGCTCCCTTTGACCTTGTCTCCTGTTACTTAAGTAACTATTTGCAATTTGTATCCCCTGATTTCCACTTGCCTACTATTCTAATAATTATTTGAAATTGTTTATGGTTACTCTTTTCTTTTTTACACAGAGTATGCATTTTTGTTTGCATCTGGTAAACAGCTCGCATAATTACTGAGTTGCTTTCACTCTCATTGTAGTCTTCAACTATATTTTCTTATTTGACTGCATGCTATGACTTGTTAACGTACATTTCTTTCTATATTTTGTACCCATTCCGGTAGCTTGCACTTTGCAAATATCTGTACTGTTGACTTGAAGATTTGTAACTCGCTGCTGTTATATGCTCTGTGCTTTTCCTTGTTTGTTTTTATCTTAAAATAAACCTCTTTTGAATAAAAAAAAAAAAAAAAAAAAAAAGAAGAGTATTGTGGGCATGCTCTGTAACCTGGGAATAATTCAGTGTGCAGGGAGAGGGAGTTGTTACATCTCCTATTGTGACTGGTGGATCCTTCTATAGGAGAGTGTTGTGGGCATGCTCTGTGACCTGGGAAGAAGTCAGTGTGCAGGGCGGGGGAGCTGTGACATCTCCTATTGTGATGGTGGATCCTTCTATAGGAGAGTGTTGTGGGCATGCTCTGTGACCTGGGAAGAAGTCAGTGTGCAGGGAGGGGGAGCTGTGACACATTGGTGTCTCCTTTCAAATGTAACCCTGCTTATGGGGATAGGGAGGAGACACTGAAAATCTTTCTCTATAGAAAATGAAGCGTCAGACGATTATTGAACCCTGTGGCAAAAGGGAGAACTTGCTGGATTTAAAAATTGTTAAAAAAATATTGAAAATTAAAAAAATATAACCAAAAATTATTTAAAAATGTGTTTAACATAAAAACATGAGTTAAATGCTAAGTCCTTTCTTGATGACACATTCCCCAGTCGTCTGGCGCTTCGGTTGCTGCAACTTATCCATAAAGATCAGGTAGGGTTTGCTTTATGCAGGCAGGATGCAGAGAACATGGGGAGCTCTCTGGACTTAAAGGGGTTGTCTCACTACATTGATTCATCTCACCTCAGTCCTCTGAGATGCAGGCTATTCCTTAGACTTGTTCAGACGGCTTATGCACGGCGTAATTGCGGCATGGATTTCGCCCGCAATTACGCTGTGGGGGCGGGGGGAGGGGCGGAAGCTCATCGGCCCCATAGACATCCATTATCCACGGCGCGTATCCAGCCGTGATAATTGATATGTCACTTTCTCCCCCCGCGGCGTATTCGCCAAGCGGGGAGAGGAGACGGAATCCATAGTTCTCTATGAGAACTGTGCATTACCGTAATGGCTGGGACAGATTTCAGCCGTATTTGAGTGCAGTACGGCGCGAAATACGGAACGAAATCTGTCCCAAAATAAGCCGTGTGAACATAGCCTTAGAGTTGTCTCACTACATTGATTCATCTCACCTCAGTCCTGTTTTCTTGGTTTCATTTTGAATTCTGGGGCGGATGTTTCTTTAGTAACCTTGGCTCTCTGAACTAGGTCCGGCAGTAGAAAGCAGCCAGAGTCTGTAGCTATAGCGACCAGTGCTGGCAGCCTATCAGGAGAAATCAAACAGGGCTGTAGCTATAGTGACCAGTGCTGGCAGACTATCAGGAGAGATCGAACATGTCTGTTGCTATAGCAACCAGCGCTGGCAGCCTATCAGGAGAGATCAAACAGATCTGTAGCTATAGCAACCAGTGTTGGCAGCCTATCAGGAGAGATCGAACAGGTCTGTAGCCATAGCGACCTGAGGAGCTGATGCAGTCCATACAAGAGGAGATATCTAGGAATAGATAGAACATTGGTAATGGATACATATTGCAAAGTGACTTGTTTTTGCAAGATCTTTAACATAAAAAGCAGCGATCCCTGTAGTAAGACAACCCCTTTTATTGAGATGGTTAATAGGTAAGATCAAACGACTCTTTTTGAGTCTTGATGCCGAAAAAGCCTTTGATCGCCTCAGTCGGTCCTCTCTAGTTCTATAAATTTCAAGGGCAGCAAATAAAGGTTCATTTGTTCAGGCCTTAAAGGGGATGAATCACTTCCTTACTTCGGCTGAGTCACACTTCTCTTAGCTTCCCAACTCTGTGAATGCAGGGGCGTTTCTTCCCCTCCCAGCTGGATGACATCATCCCCCCTTCACTGCTGGCCTGAGACTCCCCCCCCCCCTCCCCTCCCCTCTGAGTCCACATATCACTGTCTCTCCCTATCAGTCTTATTTTATAAGAGCTGTATACATAGCACAGGCTGCATTCAATCTAATCTGAGCACTGATCTCTCACAGCTGGAGATGTATTACAGCTTTCTAAGAATGGCACAGATCTGCGTGTATGCAGGAGTTAGGCACAGGGACAAAACTGTCCTGTTTTCTCATTGTACAATCTGCTGCAGTCTGTTTCTGCTAGGTGTGGAGACAGAAAAATGCTACGGCCCCTAACTCTGAGTCAGACACACAGCTCCGTGAATCGACCCAGGGTCTGTACAGAATGTAAATGAGCTCTCAGCTAGTGACTTGCAAGGAGGAGGGATTCGACCCACACTGGATATCAGTGTCAATAAAAACACAAGATAAGGGACACTGTGAGAACAAGGCAGCTTTGCTAATGACATCCAATTGCAAAGTTGCTTGTTTTCACTGTCCCCTTATTCTGAAGACCATTTAATGAAACGATAACTCCCCTTTAAAGTCACCACATAGTTTATTTGAGCCCTTTCAATGGAACAAGGCAGGGTTGCCTGCTCTCGCCCCTTCTACTTGTGCTGTGTATAGAGACATTATCATTCACCTGAACCCAGATATCAAAGTTGTGCTGGTACGAGAAACGATGCTTAAACTACCCTCATTTCCTGATGATATTTTATGATCTTTGACCCAAATATCATTACCTAATTTACAAGAGAATTTGGCAAATTGTCAGACTATAAAATGAACACCAGAAACAGAGGCCTGATCTATGAATATGTCAGTAACTCAGGTTACATCGCCACGGCCTAGGATTCTAAAACCACTGAAAATACAATTGTTCAGGCAGCCCCATAGACTCTATAGTGAGAACGTCCCGCCGTCTCCCATAGACTCTATAGTAAGAACGTCCCGCCGTCTCCCATAGACTCTATAGTAAGAACGTCCCGCCGTCTCCCATAGACTCTATAGTAAGAACGTCCCGCTGTCTCCCATAGACTCTATAGTAAGAACGTCCCGCAGTCTCCCATAGACTCTATAGTGAGAACGTCCCGCCGTCTCCCATAGACTCTATAGTGAAGACGTCCCCCCTGTCTCCCATAGACTCTATAGTGAAACGTCCCCCCGTCTCCCATAACCTCTATAGTGAGTACGTCGCGCCGTCTCCCATAGACTCTTTATTGAGAACGTCCCGCTGTCTCCCATAGACTCTATAGTGAGAACGTCCCGCCGTCTCCCATAGACTCTATAGTGAGAACGTCCCGCCGTCTCCCATAGACTCTATAGTAAGAACGTCCCGCCGTCTCCCATAGACTCTATAGTAAGAACGTCCCGCTGTCTCCACAGAACTTTTATTGTCCAGCTCTCTCCGCATGTTCCCAAATAGTACTACTACTTTTTGGTATAGAAATCCCAGCATTTGCTGTCTTCGCAAAGAAATGAACGCCCCGCTGTCCCCCCTAGACTTATATTTAAGAAGTCCGTTGTTCCCATAGATCTAAGTGAGAACGCCCCGCTGTCCCCCATAGCCTATGTACAAACGCCCCGCGTTCCCCATAGACTTATAGAAGAACCCCCCTGCGTCTCCCTAGACTCTATAGTAAGAAGTCCCCCGTTCCAATGATCTTAGTAAGAAGCCCCGCCGTTCCCATAGACTCTATAGTAAGAACGCCCGTGTCCCCCAAGAAATTTTTTTCTGTCCTATTTGTGGGTCGTTTTTTTGAAACATGTTGCAAAAAACAACTGAGTAGGGCAGAAAATTGACTGACATTTTTTTGGTGCGTCTTTTTCAGAAATCCACAGCAATTATAATGCTGTGCATTTCTGCAAAAGAAATGCAGCAAAAAACGCAAAACGCGGGCATTTTTTGAGCCGTTTTTGACCTGCACTGGGCAAAAAACTCAGTTTTATGAACGGTTTTAGGATTTGGTTTTGAGTGAGTTTTTGGTCCAATGCTGTGTAAACATAGCCTTATACAGCATGTTGAATAATACACTGGTGTTTTGAGTTTTGCTGTTGGTTTCCCATATAATCAATTGTACGGCAGACGGCAAAAAAACGAGAACCGACCGCGGTCGTGCATCGGACGAAAACCGATCAAACTTCGGACGGTTTTTGTCCGATGCCGTGCAGCCACAGCCTTACAGGAATTGCAGTCAAATTTCCATTATAATTGGAAAAAAAAGGCACTGAAGTATCTTGGGGTTTACCTCTCTAACTCTTAGGGCATGTCCCCACTGCACGGGTTTTCGGACGTTTTTTTCAGCTGGTTTGCGGTTTTGCAGACCGCCTGAAAAACCGGCCGAAAATGAGCACAACGGGGCTATATGGAAACCCCGTGCAGCAGTCCCCACTACACGGGTTTTCCGCCCGGCGGTTTTGCTGCCCGCGGGCCCTCAAGAAACATTGAGCATGTTCATTCTTCCGTCCGGTTTCCGGATGGAATATGAACACCTCAATGGGGGGGAGGGCGCTTGATCGCGGCTCCGATCCGTGGGAGGGAAAAGACAAACAGCCCGGGTATTTGTCCTGTGCCGTGTGAACGCAGCCTTATACATCTGTTTATAGGCATAATTACCCTAAATTGTTTCCAGACGTAAAGCGGCTTCTACATAAGTGGGATCATTTGGCAGAACTGTGTCTGTTAAGCTGAAGATGCTCCCCAAGCTCTTGTACCATTTTGAGACATTACCGGTTCATACCCCACTGAGAGAACTTAGGGCTATTCAGGCAGCTATATTTCGGTTTATTTAGGCCCATAAGCGTCATTGGGTTCTGAAGAGTGTTCTTTTGGCACTAAGTCTAATAGTGGGCTTGGAGTGCCTGATGTTATTAAGTATTAATTTAGTACTTAATTGTAGCAGCCAGTGTCAGACAGCAGCTGCCAAGGCAAATAGGATTATGGGGTGCATTAAAAGGGGCAAAGATGCACATGATGGGAACATTATTCTCCCATTATACAAGTCACTGGTTAGACCACACATGGAATATGGTGTACAGTTTTGGGCACCAGTGCACAGGAAAGACATTGTAGAGCTTGAACAGGTACAAAGGCGGGCAACAAAAATAATAAAAGTACTGGGTGGACTACAGTACCCAGAAAGATTAGCAAGATTGGGGTTATTTAGTTTAGAGAAAAGACGGCTTCGGGGACATAACAAATATGTTTAAATACATCAAAGGTCAATATAGAGATCTCTCCCAAGATTTATTTATACACAGGGCTGTATCTAGAACAAAGGGGCATCCTCTACGTCTGGAGGAAAGAAAGTTTATACATAAACATAGAAAGGGATTCTTTACTTGTAAGGCAGTGAGACTGGGAACTCTTCTGCCAGAGGAACTTGTCATGGTGAATTTAATAACCGAGTTTCAAAAAGGGTTTGGATGCATTTCTGGAGTGTAAAAATATAACAAGTTATAGTACAGAAAGAAGGGTCTCGAAAATTTTTTCTACCGGGTGTAATAATAGAACAAGTTTAAAGTGGAGGGACTTCTGAAGAAGGGTCTTATACTTTCTAGAGCTGTAATTGAACTTGCCAAACTGTCATGGTGAACCAAGATTCTAAAAGGGTTGGATCATTTCTACATGTAAAAATATAACAAGTTATAGTGACGGGATTATGGAGAAGGGTGTCTGGATACATTTCTAGATGTAATAATATAACAAGTTATAGTGACCGGGATTCTGGAGAAGGGTCTGGATACATTTCTAGATGTAATAATATAACAAGTTATAGTGACCGGGATTCTGGAGAGGGGCCGTTGATCCAGGGATTTTTCCGGTTGCCAGATTGGAGTCGGGAAGGAATTTTTCCCTAAAATGAGGACAATTATTATTTTTTTTTGCCTTCTTCTGGATCAACACCTTAGCACAACAGGCTGAACTGGATCGTCTTGTCTTTTTTCGGCCTTACAAACTATGAAACTATTACTGGGCCGCCCAGCTTAGAAAAATCCCAGCTTGATCCTCCTTATTCACCAATACTAAAAATGAGCAGAAATAGAAAAATTCAGGCTTGCTGCAGGACACCCCAACACACTTTTATGGAACACTACGTCCATAAAAACTGACGGACCTCTTCTGGGCCCAATGGCCTCATTGAGGGATGTTGGGAAGGTGTGTTCCAAACTGTTTACACTTTACTCTGAAGCCTCAGCTATGGCCATGCTCACACGGCTTATTTGGGCGCGTATTTCAGCCCGTAATTCGTGGCGTACTGCGCGAATTACGGACTGAAATATGGCCCAGTCATTACAGTAATCCTCAGTTATCATCGAGAACTATGGATTACGTCTCCTCTCCCCACTCGGAGAATCCGCCGTGGGGGAGATAAGTGACATGTGAATTACTAGCGGCGTATACGCGCCGCTAGTAATGATAGTCTATGGGCCGGCGAGGTGCCGGGCCCCCGCGGCTTAATTGCGCCCTGCAATTAAGCCGTGTGAACATGGCCTATGACACGGGTGTCAAACTGCGGCCCTCCAGCTGTTGGGAAACTACAACTCCCATCATGCCTTTGCATAATCTATACAATTGAATGCTCTGTGCGCTCACCTGAAGAAACTTTTTGTTTGGGATGGTTCGGTATCTTCCGTACCAGATTTCATTACATACTTAAATGACAATACAGACAACTTGATTTTTACATATCAATACCATTCTAATGAGATTTCCTTTTTGGATTTACTATTAAGAGGAGATGTTGACAATCAATGTGTAATTAGTACTATATATAGAAAGCCGATATCCGGTAATTCATTGTTACATGCCAAAAGTTGCCATCCGACACATGTAATTCAAAATTTGCCCAAGGGGGAATTCATTAGGGCTAAACGCACATGTAAACGTCGAGAGGATTATGAAAAAGAAAAAGATGTAATTTCCCAAAGGTTATTAAACAGAGGTTACACAGCTGATCATATTCAGAGAACTATACAATCAGTAGAAAAAAGAGATAGGTTTACACTATTGGATAAGAGGAAATATAGGGAGAAAAAAGGAAAACACATTTACTTTACTACACAATATAGTTCTCAGTTTGTCAAAATAATAAAAAATTTTTTACCTATGTTATATGTTGATCCCATACTGAAATCTACACTCACCGGCCACTTTATTAGGTACACCTGTCCAACTGCTCATTAACACTTACTTTCTAATCAGCCAATCACATGGCGGCAACTCAGTGCATTTAGGCATGTAGACATGGTCAAGACAATCTCCTGCAGTTCAAAACCGAGCATCAGTATGGGGGAAGAAAGGTGATTTGAGTGCCTTTGAACGTGGCATGGTTGTTGGTGCCAGAAGGGCTGGTCTGAGTATTTCAGAAACTGCTGATCTCCGGGGATTTCACGCACAACCATCTCTAGGGTTTACAGAAAATGGTCCGAAAAAGAAAAAAATCCAGTGAGCGGCAGTCCTGTGGGGGGGAAATGCCTTGTTGATGCCAGAGGTCAAAGGAGAATGGCAGACTGGTTCGAGCTGATACAAAGGCAACAGTCACTCAAATATCCAACAGATACAAACAAATTACGCAGAAGAGCAACTCAGAACGCACAGTACGGCCAAAACTTTGGGCAGATGGGCTACAGCTGCAGAAGACCACACCGGGTGCCACTCCTTTCAGCTAAGAACAGGAAACTGAGGCTCCAATTTGCCCAAGCTCATCGAAATTGGACAGTAGAAGATTGGAAAAACGTTGCTGGTCTGATGAGTCTCGATTTCTGCTGCGACATTCGGATGGTAGGGTCAGAATTTGGCGTCAACAACATGAAAGCATGGATCCATACTGCCTTGTATCAACGGTTCAGGCTGGTGGTGGTGGTGTCATGGTGTGGGGAATATTTTCTTGGCACTCTTTGGGCCCCTTTGGTACCAATTGAGCATCGTTTGCAACACCTTGTGGAATCTATGCCACGAAGAATTGAGGCAGTTCTGAAGGCAAAAGGGGGTCCAACCCGTTACTAGCATGGTGTACGTAATAAAGTGGCCGGTGAGTGTATATTGCAACAAGGTTGTAAATTTGTCGCAAAAAAATCCCAAACAATAGGAAACATTTTGTCGCCTAGTATTGTTACTGGGTGTTCCATTAATCCAGCGTTGTCTAATTGGATACATACAAAGGGCAGTTTTAAATGTGGTCAGAAACGATGCGGTACTTGTCAATATATGCAAAAATCTGTTACTTTCAAATCAGCAGTAACTAATAAAGAATATAAGATAAGAGATCAGGTAAATTGCCGTACTCATCACGTAGTGTACATGATTTTTTGTAATGCATGTAATTTACAGTACATAGGATGCACATCTAGAAATTTATCTGCTCGTATTAGGGAACATGTATATGACATCACTCACCCCAGTCTTACATCAGTATCCGGAGCCTCCCAGCATTTCAGGGATGAACATGATAGTAGAGTGGACAACTTTCATGTACTAATATTGGAAAAGGTTAAAAAACCTATTAGAGGAGGTGACTGGTTAAAGCATCTGAGGGACAGAGAAGCCTTCTGGATCCTCACTCTTAATACGAGGTATCCATTAGGTCTAAATTATAAAAGTGACCTGATGTATATTTATTAGATGTTTTTTTTGTGTTTTTTTTTTTCCCTCCTTTTCCTTTTCCCTTTTTTTTTTTGCTTATATTATGTGTGGTTTTTTTTCTATTGTACTTACACTTGTAATTGCATTTATGCATTTATACCTGGAATTTTCTTTGTTTGTTCGTTGTATATCATATTCACATTACGTTTTGCATTGTGCTGCATTCTTTTCATTAGGGATAACTAAGAGTTAATTCTCAGGTGCTCTCTGGACGTTTGACTATATTAGCACGTTAATGTGTCACACGCACTATGCTACGTCTAAGGGTCCAAGGCGGGACCTGAAACTCGTAAGATGCGTGTGCATTACTTGGCGTCAAGATTTTAACTTTTGATACGAATTTTGGGATGTGATTAATAAATGTTTCTTGGAACTTTTAACCGAAGTGCCGGAATAACTTTCTTTCTTAATTTGCATAATCTATAACAGTGGGCATGATGGGAGTTGTAGTTTCCCAAAAGCTGGAGGGCCGCAGTTTGACACCCCTGCCCTATGACTTTGTTCTTATTTCATCCACTTCTCTCAGATGTTTCGGTGACTACAAATAGGAGACCTTGGTTGGAGAAATGACTTTTCCTGTTTGCAGACATTGAAAGCATTAAGTCAAATTCTGATATTCTGGAATTCATGTCATTACTCCTACCTTCAAATAAGTCATTTTCTAAGATATATCTTAAAAGCGGTCTAATTGAGATGCTTATGTCATAGTAAAGGGTATAGCATAACCAACATAGACCGATAGAGAGAGAGAACGGTCTGCTGACTCTATATATTTTTTGTGGTTCTGCTTTTTCTGTGCTGCGTGTAGCAAGCTGTAGAATTTTGGTTTTGGAAGCGGTTTCCCTTTGTTCTGTAAAACTACATGCCCCAGAATACTGTGCTGAGTTATTTTCCCTCTAACTTCAGGGGCAGTGCATGTCCTGTTTCCTACTTCATGTTACAAGCCATGGGAGGTAGACCTTAAGGAATGTGGTTTCAAAGGCTGAAAAAAGCCACATCATTTTGGTCACATGATCTCCTGGGCTGGACACAGAGCGGTTTTCTGTGTGTGGAGACACAAAACTACTGAGCATTGGTTATACCTGATCTCCTGGGCTGGACACAGAGCGGTTTTCTGTGTGTGGAGACACAAAACTACTGAGCATTGGGTCCTATTCGGGTCGGGTTTCTGGTATGGAGACACAAAACTACTGAGCATTGGGTCCACCTGATTCTGGGCTGGACACAGAGCGGTTTCCTGTGTGTGGAGAAAACACAAAACTACTGAGCATTGGGTCCACCTGATCTCCTGGGCTTGAGATGATAAGATTATAGAAGACACCTGCCTGTTATTTAGATGTTTTTAGTGCCTCTATTGATAGATAAAAAGAGAATTTCTTCATTTCGGTCTTTCTGGAAGAACAAAACTAGGGAAGATTTTTAAAGTACAATGCACCAAGATGTAGGTCACGCTCCAGATTTATTGGGCTTTTCGACACCTTTTACACCTATTCTGATTGTTTTGAAAAGTCTTATGGAGGGCTCATGGCCGAGAGGAGTCATAAACCGCCAAATTTATTACGTCCGCCATTTTATTATATTATACTTGAGATAGATGTACACCAACCATGGTGTGGCATAAGCAACATGCCTAATGTATGGACCATATCTACTGCCACATGCTCCACTTCAATGAATTTGGCGCCATTTACGCCAACTTGCACTCTAGGACACTTTCCATTTTTTTGCTTTGCTGAATATCAGGACTGTTCAGCAAGACCAAGGATGGTGTCACAGGCACTGATGAATGCTCACCCTTTAGAGCGTGCATATTGCTATACATTATCCACCCAAACAGATTGGATTTTCGAAGGCATAAATAGTGGATATAGTCCATGGGCCAAAATTATCTTGAAGGAAATAATGCCCGTTGGGAACAGTGTGCGGAGGCCCAGAGAGTAATGGAGAGTATGTAAGTCTATGTACATAGGTTGTGCAGCAGGATACAATCTATTGTTCCATGTTATCAGTCATTTTAGTACTGGGACTGACTGTAGTGTTCTTCAATAGGACGGCTGACAGGATCTCCGAAAACGTCCCGCTCCCCTTTATGTTGTCTCACGTCCCATATCTCCAGTTCTGAGACTCTCCAGAATGATTTGAAAGGAAGGAAGGTAGCAGCTCGGTATTAGGCTTCGATTCAGGATAAGATTTCCTTGAGCGGATTTTTTTCTGTGCTTGTATCCAGAGATCTTCTACAGCTGGAGAAAGAGCAGAATCTCCATCTTCTGAATTAATTCTACCTGCACAGAGAAAGCAAAAAGGTACAAGCATGAAAGGAGTCACGGTGAGAGGGTGGTGCAGAAATCCTATAAAGGAGGGTTCCCACCATAGACTTTGATGGTATATTGATCGGATATGTCATCAAAATCTGACATGTGCCTGTCTCGGGAATGAGCCACCTAAAGTGTTGGCTTTTGAGCACAATTCTCCATCCTGTTCTATGGGAGTTCTGAGTACGGCCGAACACAGCGCTCCCCTGTACTGGGAACTCCCATAGAACAGAATGGAGAACACAGCGCTCCCCTGTACTGGGAACTCCCATAGAACAGACTGGAGAACACAGCCCTCTCCTGTATCGGAAACTCCCATAGAACAGAATGGAGAACACAGCCCTCTCCTGTATCGGGAACTCCCATAGAACAGAATGGAGAGCACAAGCCTCTCCGTACGGAACTCCCAAATACACAGAATGGAGAAACACAATGCTCCCTGTACCCGGAGCTGCCATAGAAACAGAATGGAGAACACAGCGCTCCCCTGTACTGGGAGCTGCCATAGAACAGAATGGAGAACACAGCGCTCCCCTGTACTGGGACTCCCATAGAACAGAATGGAGAACACAGCGCCCCTGTACTGGGAACTCCCATAGAACAGAATGGAGAACACATCCCTCCCCAGTACTGGAAACTCCCATAGAACCGAATGGAGAACACAGCACTCCCATGTACTGGGAACTCCCATAGAACAGAATGGAGAACACAGCGCTCCCCTGTACTGGGAACTCCCATAGAGGAGAATGGAGAACACAGCGCTCCCCTGTACTGGAAACTCCCATAGAACAGAATGGAGAACACAGCACTCCCCTGTACTGGGAACTCCCATAGAAACTTTAGAAATGGGAGAAACACAGCGCCCCCCTGCACTGGGAACTCCCATAGAGGAGAATGGAGAACACAGCGTTCCCCTGTACTGTGAACTCTCATTCAATAGGATGGAGAATTTTGTGCAGGTGCGATTGGCTCTCAGCCAACTCTTTCAGGGCCTGTTCCCGAAATGGGTGCGGATCCCAAAAATGGGACTCAGAACTATCAGGTTTGATGACATATCCTATTAATATGCAATCAAAGTCCATGGTGGGAAGATAAGAAGATGAGAAATGTAACATACCCTGTTAGAGGAAATGCTGTCTTAACTGATCAGACTCCTCTTCTCCTCCTGCTCTTACCACTCTCTTAATTTACTAATAAGAACAATCTCAAAGATAGAAACAAAGACGGATTATTAACTTGCTGAGGGATCTGATTACTGCAACTCATAGAAGTCTATGGAGAGGGTAAGGGGAGGAGGCAGCAGCTCCAGTGAGGCAGAAAGCTGCTCTATTAGGTTCCCTATGATCTTGTCAAAATTCTGGTTCACATCTACAATACTAATTATTGCCATTATTGTCCTCCAAGCCGCTGTACTAAGAGTGTGCTATATAGATGCAGCGGTGGAGGATCTTCTTTTCTGTGTGCAGTGTATGGGAGAAATCATAGCAGCTAGTCTCTGCCCACTCTGAAGCTTAGCTCATGGAAAACTTGACTGAGCCAGAGTAGGGACCAAGGTTAAATGGGCACTTTCACCACATTGATTAGCTTTAACCATGTAGGCAATAGTAAATAAAGACATTAGCCAAATACATTGCCATTCTGATTTTGCTTCCTTTCAGAGTTACAGCAATTATTATCTCCTGCTTGTGTACAAAAGCTTTCCTTGGTTACCGACTACCTCTCTCTTCTCTAGAAGTGGCTGGATGGTATCTGGGATGGTGGGAAGTAGAAGCTGTAAAACCGGCAACAGCCTGAAAAGGAAATGGGAGCCTAAAGTGGAAAAAATGCCCACAACCTGAACAGGAAGTGGAAGCCAGAAAATGTAGGACCACCCACAGCCTGAACAGGAAGTGTGAGCTTAAAGCTGTGGAACCAGCCACAGTCTAAGCAGGAAGTGGGAGCCTGAAGCTTTACAGGAAGTGGAAGCCTGAGGTTGTAGAACCACCCACAGCCTGAATAGTAAGCGGGAGCCTGAATTCTCTGTGAAACAGCATGGTGTTCACCCCTTTGAAGGACCATTGGGTCACTTTATGTTGATCCACCTATGCTCGGTTCTCTGCCTTGGCAACAATAAATCCCCAAAGCCTCAAAAAGTCTTGTTTAGATCCTTTGTTCTACTTTCCGACAAACAAAAATGTGAGGAGTTGTGTATAGTAACCAGACCATGGCCATCGATCTGCCATAGGGAAGTACACAGGGTAATAGACCAAAGCAAAAAATTCTCACCGCTCACAGCAGCACAGCAGCGATGAGGACATGTCCCCCACTTCTCTGTAGCGGCCGGCCGTCGGTAAATCCTTGCACTCCGATAAAAAAGCGTGAAGGTCCGACTGCGGAAAACCCTCTTTTTGGTAATTCTATGAAAAAAAAAAATAAGAAGAGTCTCATCCCGTTCATATCCAGCAGATCCGGGAACATTCATAGTACGATCGCTGGAGGCGAGTGGTCAAGACTGATGGAGGGACGTGAAGGAGAGCAATTTCTGTCCCCCCAGTGTGCACCAACTTACTCGTGCAGTGGAAAAGCCCAAATAGATTATAGTAATTCCTCAAGATACAATATTTTTAGCAATGGTCCTTCTTGGGTCTTTGTATGTTAAGTCTGGTTTCAAGATACAAAGTCTCAGACACTGATCCAATTAATTATCAGGAACATTTTACTTACAAAACCTCTGTATTAGTGAGGTGCATGCAGTGATGGGAGTTCTATAGCACCTCTCTACAGTATAGTGTGGTACTACATGTCCTGTACTGCTCTTACATGTATTAGTGAGGTGCAGTCAGTGATTGGTGGTCTATAGCGCCTCTCTACAGCACAGTGCAGTACTACATGTCCTGTACTGCTATTACATGTATTAGTGAGGGGCATGCAGTGATTGGTGGTCTATAGCTCCTCTTCAGTAACAGTGCGGTACTACATGTCCTGTACTGCTCTTACATGTGTTAGTGAGGTGCATGCAGTGATTGTTGGTCTATAGTGCCCCTCTACAGTATAGTGCGGTACTACATGTCCTGTACTGCTCTTACATGTATTAGTGAGGTGCATGCAGTGATTGGTGGTCTATAGCACCTCTCTACAGTACGTGCGGGGACTACATGTCCTGTTTAATGCTCTTACATACATTAGTGAGGTGCATGCAGTGACTGGAGGTCTATAGCGCACTCTCTACAGTTTTGTGTGGTTACACATGTCCTGTATGCCTCTTACATGTATAGTGAGGTGCATGCAGGTGATTGGTGGTCTATAGCGCCTCTCTACAGTATTAGTGCGGTTACATTTTCCTTACTGCTCTTAAATGTTTAGTGAGGTGCAGCAGTGATTGGCGGTCTATAGCGCCTCTCCAACAGTACAGTGCAGTACTATCATGTCCCGTATGCTCTTACATGTTTTAGGTGAGGTGCATGCAGTGATTGGCGGTCTATTTGGCCCCTCTACAGTACGTGCAGTACTACATGTCTGTACTGTCTTACATGTATTAGTGAGGTGATGCAGTGATTGGTGTCTATAGCACCTCTCTACAGTACAGTGCGGTACAATGTCCCGTTTCTGCTCTTACATGTATTTTGTGAGGTGCATGCAGTGATTGGTGGTCTATAGCACTTCTCTACAGTACAGTGAGGTACTACATGTCCTGTACTGCTCTTACATGTATTAGTGAGGTGCATGCAGTGATTGGCGGTCTATAGCTCCTCTCTACAGTTACAGGGCAGTACTACATGTCCTGTACTGCTCTTACATGCATTAGTGAGGTGCATTGCAGTGATTGGCGGTCTATAGCTCTCTCTTACAGTACAGAGCGGTACTACATGTCCCGTTTTGCTCTTCATGCATTAGTGAGGTGCATGCAGTAATTGGTCTATAGCGCCTCTCTACAGTACTGTATGGTACTATATGTCCTGTGCTGTTCTTACATGTGCTTCTTTGGGCATCGGGTAAGGGCCCCTATTTTCTAGTACACTGTGTATAAAGTTAATGACCCAAAGAAGCTCCTGATCTCATCATAGAAAGTGCATCTCTATGTTGCGTTATGTTTGGTTCTGAAGCCACACAATGTCCCCATTACCGTTTTCATTGAGCTTTGTCTCATCATACAATGGTTGTCCTGAAACATATTATTGCAGGTTGAGGAACCACTGTATAGCTCTCAATTATCTGAAGGCCATCTGAATAATTAAGGCAGTGACCTCACCGACTCCAATGTGAAGGTCCCGGTGTCATAAAAGGGGTGGTCTCACTACAGACATTGATGGCGTATCCTAGCGATAGGTCAGTAGTGATATAACCCCTTTAAGACTGTTTTCCGGCTAATGCTGGGTTCATATCCAGCAGATCAGGGAACATTCATAGTACGATCGCTGGAGGCGAGTGGTCAAGACTGATGGATGGAAGTGAAGGAGAGCAATTTCTGTCCCCCCAGTGTGCACCAACTTACTCGTGCAGTGGAAAAGCCCAAATAGAGTATAGTAATTCCTCAAGATACAATATTTTTAGCAATGGTCCTTCTTGGGTCATTGTATGTTAAGTCTGGTTTCAAGATACAAAGTCTCAGACACTGATCCAATTAATTATCAAGAACATTTTACTTAAAAACCTTTTGTATTAGGAGGTGATGCAGTGATGGAGGTCTATAGCGCCTCTCTACAGTACAGTGCAGTACTACATGTCCCGTACTGCTCTTACATGTATTAGTGAGGTCATGCAGTGATTTGGGAGTCTATGAGCCTTTACGTACAGTGCGGGGTTCTGTCCTGTACTGCTCTTAAAGTATTAGTGAGGGGATGCAGTGACGGAGGCTATAGGCCTCTCTACAGTACAGTGAGTACTCATGTCCGTACTGCTCTTACATGTATTAGTGAGGTGCATGCGTGACTGGAGGTCTTTTAGCGCTCTCTACAGACAGTGCGGTACTAATGTCTGTATGTCACTGTATTAGTGAGGTGAGCGTGATGGAGTCTTAGCCTCTCACAGTACAGGCGGTCTAAGTCTGTACTGCTCAATGTTTAGTGAGGTGCATGCAGTGACTGGAGGTCTTAAGCGCCTCTCTATACAGTGCAGTACTACTGTCCGTATATCTTCATTTTTGTGAGTGCATGCTGACTGAGTTTTAGCGCCCCTCTACAGTACTGCGGTATTTCAGTCCTTGCTTACATGTATTAGGGGTGCATGCAGTGATTGGCGGTCATAGCGCCTCTCTACAGTACAGTGCGGTACTACATGTCCGTCTTTCTTACAGTATTAGTGAGGTGCATGCGTGATTGGTGGTCTATAGCACCTCTCAATGTACAGTGCGGGTGCCCTGTCTGTACTGCTCTTACATGTATTGTGAGGTAATGGTGTTGGGGGTCTATAGGCCTCTCTACAGTACAGTGCGGTACTACATGTCCTGTACTGCTCCTTACATGTATTAGTGAGGTGCATGCAGTGATTGGTGGTCTTAGCGCCTCTTACAGTCAGTGTGGTACTCTGTCCTGATGCCTTCAGTATTGTGAGGTGCATGCGTGATTTGGGGGTCTATAGGCCTTCTACAGTACGTGTGGTTACATGTCCCGTAAGCTCTTACTGTAGTGGGGGGTGCATTTCAGTGATTGGGGGTCTATAGCGCCTCTTACAGTACAGGGTATCACTGCTGTTGCTCTTACTGTATTAGTAGGTGCTGCAGGATTTGGGGGTCTATAGACTCTCTACGTACAGTGCGTACTACATGTCCCGTATGCTCTTACGATTATGAGGTGCATGCAGTGACTGGGGTCTATAGCGCCTCTCTAAAAGTACAGTGCAAGGGACTACATGCCGTATGCTCTACATGTATTAGGAGGTGATGCAGTGATTGCGGTCTATAGCGCCTCTTAAAGTACGAGGCAGTACTACTGTTCGTATGTCTTACATGTATTAGTGGGTCCCTGCAGTGATTGGTGGTCTATTGTGCCTTCTACAGTACGTGTGGTACTACATGTTCTGTACTGCTCTTACATGTATTAGTGAGGTGCATGCAGTGATTGGCGGTCTATAGCGCCTCTCTCAGTACAGTGTGGGACTACATGTCCTGTAATGCTCTTACATGTATTAGTGAGGTGCAAAGCAGTGATTGGTGGTCTATAGCACCTCTCTACAGTACAGTGCGGGGACTTCATGTCCTGTACTGTTCTTACATGTATTAGTGAGGTGGGAAAAGGGAGTGATTGGTGGTCTATAGCGCTTCTACAGTACAGTGTGGTACTGCAGGTCCTGTACTGGTTCTTACATGTATTAGTGAGGTGCATGCAGTGATTTGGGGGTCTATAGCACCTCCTACAGTACAGTGGGGGTAATGCATGGGCCTGTAATGGTCTTACATGTATTAGTGAGGTGCATGCAGTAATTGGTGGTCTATAGGGACCTCCCTACGTACAGTGGGGGGTACTACATGTTCTATACTGCTCTTACATGCGTTAGTGAGGTGCATGCAGTGATTGGCGGTCTATAGCTCCTCTCTACAGTACAGTGCGGTACTACATGTCCTGTACTGCTCTTACATGCATTAGTGAGGTGCATGCAGTAATTGGTCTATAGCACCTCTCTACAGTACTGTATGGTACTATATGTCCTGTGCTGTTCTTACATGTGCTTCTTTGGGCATCAGGTAAGGGCCCCTATTTTCTAGTACACTGTGTATAAAGTTAATGACCCAAAGAAGCTCCTGATCTCATCATAGAAAGTGCATCTCTATGTTGCGTTATGTTTGGTTCTGAAGCCACACAATGTCCCCATTACCAGTTTTCCATAGAGCTATGGTCTCATCATACAATGGTTGTCCTGAAACATATTATTGCTGGTTGTGGAACCAATGTATAGCTCTCAATTATCTGAAGGCCATCTGAATATTTAAGGCTGTGACCTCACCGACTCCAATGTGAAGGTCGGGTGTCATAAAAGGGGTGGTCTCACTACAGACATTGATGGCATATCCTAGCGATAGGTCAGTAGTGATATAACCCCTTTAAGACTGTTTTCCGGCTAATGCTGGGTGACTCCCAGGTCTTGATTCTGAATTACCTCCCCTGTATAAAGCTGTTCTAAGAGCTGGCCGGCGACACTGGAAATCTATTATTACACGCCATGATGCATAGATGATCCAGGTCTACCGGAGTGAACCGGCCTTATGACCATATCTTCTAACAGGGGCATCAAAAGTTCCTCTTCTTGCTTCGTGTTGCCTTGTGGCTGTGTCCAAAAACAACCTTGTAGTAGGCTCTGTGCACTCAGACGTCATTGCTTCCCTACTCAATTTTTCCTTCAAAGCAGCACGATGGAAGAGGGTCCTCTGCTCACTATCCTTATAGGATCCTTATCTCTTGGTCAAAGTGGATAGCAGCTACGTCTCTTGCTCTAGAGCAGTGTTTCTCAACTCCAGTCCTCAGGACCCACCAGGTCAAGTTTTCAGGCTCTCCTCAGCATTGCACAGGTGATATAATGAATGTCAGTGCTTTCTGTGGGAGATCCTGAAAACATGACCTGTTGGTGGGGCGTGAGGACTGGAGTTGAGAAACACTGCTCTAGAGCAAACATGAACCACGGGCCACTTGTGACCTAGCAAAGGTTTTCTGGCGGCCAACAAACCGGACCTCCAAGGGCGTGGCTTGGGCAGTGCCTGGGACCCACCAGCGGAGTCGGCTGTTCGGAGCCCAACAGCGGAGTCGGCTGCTAGGAGCCCACCAGCGGAGCTGGCTGTTTGGAGCCCACCAGCGGAGCTGGCTGTTTGGAGCCCACCAGCGGAGTCGGCTGTTTGGAGCCCACCAGCGGAGCTGGCTGTTTGGATCCCACCAGCGGAGTCGGCTGTTAGGAGCCCACCAGCGGAGTCGGCTGCTAGGAGCCCACCAGCGGAGTCGGCTGCTAGGAGCCCACCAGCGGAGTCGGCTGATAGGAGCCCACCAGAGGAGTCGGCTGGTAGGAGCCCACCAGCGGAGCTGGCTGCTTGGAGCCCACCAGCGGAGTCGGCTGCTAGGAGCCCACCAGCGGAGTCGGCTGTTAGGAGCCCACCAGCGGAGTCCGCTGTTAGGAGCCCACCAGCGGAGCTGGCTGTTTGGAGCCCACCAGTGGAGTCGGCTGTTAGGAGCCCACCAGCGGAGTCGGCTGTTAGGAGCCCACCAGCGTAGCTGGCTGTTAGGAGCCCACCAGCGGAGTCGGCTGTTAGGAGCCCACCAGTGGAGTCGGCTGCTTGGAGCCCACCAGTGGAGTCGGCTGTTTGGAGCCCACCAGCGGAGCTGGCTGTTTGGAGCCCACCAGCGGAGTCGGCTGTTTGGAGCCCACCAGCGGAGCTGCTGTTTGGAGCCCACCAGCGGAGTCGGCTGTTTGGAGCCCACCAGCGGAGCTGCTGTTTGGAGCCCACCAGCGGAGTCGGCTGTTTGGAGCCCACCAGCGGAGCTGCTGTTTGGAGCCCACCAGTGGAGTTGAATCTTGGGGCCCTACCTACAGCTACTGTACATGACTAAACTCTGCCTCCTGCTTTCTTCCTCTGCCTTCCTCCCGAAAAAGCAGCTGGAGGCCTACAATGCTCATGGGCAGGCTCGGACTGGGCCGCCGGGGGACCGGGGAATCCCCCGGTGGGCCCCCCCGAGCCGCTGTGGGCCCCGGAGGCGTCCGTGGCCGTCGATCCCGGGGCCGGCCGGCCATCCGGTCACTGGACGCCCGGGACCCGCGTCCCGAGCGCCCAGAGACCGGCCCGGGAGCGGGGGACTAATGTCCCCGACTCCCGGGGCTTGGCTGCGCTGATCTCCCCGGCAGGCTGACCGCATTAGGCCTTCAGCCTGCCGGGCGCCGGCCCCTACTGGTGACGTAGGCAGGCGCGGTGACGTCACTTCGCCGCGCCGCCTATGCAGGGCGCCAGTACGGAGCCGGCGGGGAGCTCGAGCGGCCGGGCCCTGCCGGGAGCCGGAGCGGGAGCCAGGTAAGTGCTGGTTGTTTTTTTGTTTTTTTTTTTAAACTAGCGTCGGGGGCCCCGGGCTACTCTGGGGGGCCCCTGGCTACTCCGAGGGGCCCTGACTCCTACGGGGGGGGGCCCTGGCTACTAAGGGGGGCCCTGGCTACTAAGGGGGGGCCCTGACTACTAAGAGGGGCCCCTGACTACTAAGGGGGGGGGGGCCCTGGCTACTAAGTGGGGGGGGGCCCGGGCTCCTAGGGGGGGCCCCTGGCGACTATGGGGGGGCACCCTGGCTCTAAGGGTGGGCCCTGGCTACTAAGGGGGTGGGCCCTGCTACTTAATGGGGCCCTGGCTACTAATGGGGGCCCCTGGCTACTAATGGGGGCCCCTGGCTACTATGGGGGGCCCCTGCTACTAAGGGGGCCCCTGGCTACTAAGGGGGGGCCCCTTTACTACTAAAAGGGGCCCCTGACTACTAAGGGGGGGCCCGGCTACTAAGGGGGGGGGGGGCCCCGGCTACTAGGGGGGGCCCTGGGTACTAA